>JASDDO010000031.1:194459334-194561834 GCA_030015575.1 Agapanthus africanus
GTATCGAGACTGGGCATCGATACTCCAGAGGAGACTGGTGTATACATCTCTAAGACCCTGAGGAAGGGCGATGTATTGGTCCCGCAGCCATTGGTGGAGTGCACCTAAGATTGTATACAGATGTTCACTGGGTGTGAGTACACCGGACAGGACTCGCCGAGAACTGACTGGATGGTATTTATACATTACGTCAGATAGCAGTTCTCAGGTGACATGTGTGCAGATAGTCCGTTGACTTAAAGTCGTCATTTGTCTCGTGTGAGTTCCCACTGTGCTTTGATTACTACCCTACCACGGTTCAAAGGAGTCGTGCAAACATGTTTTAGTTGGGCACAGTTCCGAGCCACGTGGAGGCAGTGAGTGACTGTTAGGGATTCGTCTCTCCCGGTATAGGGAGTTGATATCACACAGTGATCGGTTGGTCATTACCATAAGTCTCTGGCCAGGGCTGATTGAGAATTACTGATAGATCAGTAGATTCTCGGATGATGATAGAGCCATATCGACACTATTTGTACGGTTATTAGGGGTCTGACGTTTACCACCTCCCTAGACCATACATGCGATACACTTAGACGAACAGACCGGACTGCATGGATATTGTCACGCACAGGCTCAGTAGGAGTTCGGATGGGTATCCTCACCGGCCTTCTTATCGACATCTACCTGGGGGGTCGTTACGTACAGCTAGTGCCGCTTGCGGTCTGTGGTTAAACCCACTGCCAGCGTAGTAGTCGAGTCTTTAGAGTCCCACACAGAGTTTTCCTAACTCCAGGCGAAATGATATAGTGGTCGTACGGTTTACGACAAAAGGTTCGGACGCATACGTGTTTAAAACGCACGTACGACATTCGGAAAGTTTTTACTAGCCGGCTTTGGTTTAAGCCAGATTCTAGTATCGGGTTATTGAATTTATACAGTCTAGGGTTTTTCCGAGTTTTCACGGATGCGAGGGGCGTTCTCGTAATTATCCGAGAAGCTTCCAGAAGGAGGGTGACTAAGGAGGTTAAGGTGGCATTTTCATTAATTGCTTAAGTGACTCATTCATATGATTCATCATATCATTAAATGCATCATTAATGATCTGATGACTCACATGATGAATCACTTTTCTTGAATAAATGAAGCATGGTGAATAATCATTTAATTGATATTATTTGATAATTCATTATGTTTGATATATTCAAGTGAGAAGCTTTTCTCTTCTCATTATCATCTCCACCTTTTCTCTCCTCAAGTGCTCTCCTTCTTAAAACCATAATCCTACCACTCATGAGTTGAGACCATGGATTAGGATAGACTAAACACTCCACAACCTAACTCTACATCATCTTAGTTACTTTGGTTAGCAACTAGAGAAACAAAGTTACCTCAAGTCTTGAGGTGTAGCTTCGATTAGGGTACTCGGGTGGATCATCTATCACGGATAGGAGGCCGAGGAGGACTTAGAGATCATAAAGACGAAGGACTAGAATCATTTGGTATAATCTCTTTACATAGTAGCTTAGAACTCTATGCTTGTTGTTAATTATCGTTTAGAAATGATCTTCGGTTAGTCGATGCATGCTACAAAACAAGATCGTTTTTCATATTTCCGCCTCCCCGCAACTCGTGGGGTGTTGCACATCGACTTACAGTGGTATCAGAGCCTCACTAAACAATAATTAACTCACTTGCAAAGTCGTATGAATTTCGAACGCAAAACAAACCGAAAAAAACCCCGATATCACATATTTTCTGTCGATTTTAAAATGAAGTCCAAAATTGGGACCTCCAGAATGACCAGCATGAAAATATAAGAACACACAAGAAAAATGGGCTCCCGAATCGGCCAAAGAGCCGCGGAACCGCGGCCGATCCCACCGATCCGCCGCGGATCTGCGGCCGGGTTGGTGCCGATTCAGCCCAGTTTTCTTCTTTGCATCTTTTGTGATATTTTGGATTTTCTGGTACTGTTTATTTTCTGCTCAGGTTTCAAATTTACAGAGAAGATTTGGAGTAGAATTTAATGTGTTTAATCGATCGAAATTATACGATGTTTGCTTGTTTGATTATATGTGTGAACTGTATTATGTGTTCGTAAACCTCCCCTAACTGCTAGTATGTCGGTTGGCAGGGGGTTGCACATATCTGTATTGTTTTAACTATTTGTGATTATGAACTCTATTGGACTGTTGTGATGATTAGACGCGGTTTTCTGTGATGGGTTATTGTATTAATTCATTAGATGTAATTGTAATAAGTTGTAATATTATTTTGCGGGGCACATCCAGGTTGCGGTTGTAGCCACCGTTGTATTATTTCTTTTTACTGTTTTTGCTCCTAGGATAGACCCAAGGTGGGGTGCACAAACTACCGGGTATTTCGAAGTGTTTAGTGGCCTACTCACGTCGTTGAGGGAGACCGCTTCACTTTGGGTACTTGGCGGGTAGTTTGCCGTACCCGTAGGGGTCTAGGGTGGAGTAATGGCTATTCATCACAACTGTGTAATCCGTCTTTTCTTACAGGCTCAAAAGAAACGCGGATGGCTTGCAAATCCAATATTGTTTATCTGTGATCTGGAATGCCTATTATTGCGTCTGACGAATGTACAATATCTATATATGATAGCTATTTAGACGTCATTTATATTTTACACCCGCGCTAGCCCTGCCCCTGCTCTGCCGTTAATTAAGTAACCTAACGGGTGATGACGGGACCCCGTGGCGAATACGGATGGCATAAGAGGACGTTGTATTTTCGTTGTTATCAGTAATGATAGGTTAAAGATGGGACGCATTATTTTTTAATGCAAAGAAAAATAAAACCTAAACTGAATCGTTGGAACAAATTCTAAAACCACTCGGTTTTCTTGAAAAAGCAAATTTTAAATGCGGAGCTTAAACCACTCCTTTTAATAAAAGCTATCTTAGTTCCTTCGATCAAATCAAGTTCATTACGTTAACGGTTTTTTGCCAAAAACCAGCCGTAACCCTCCGTCGTTTCAAATAGACAGCACATCGTATTCATGCTATGCTTGTTGGCCTACGTCAAGGCATAGTGGAAGGTAGCAGTGTGGCTTGCTTATTTGTTGCATAGATAGATGCATTAATATAGGACAAACGTACAGCCTTGTTGGCCTACGTCAAGGGCATGTACGATGTACCTAAATTAATCAGGACAATGACGGGTAGAACTTGACTTGCGTCTTATGACTTGTTGGCCTACGTCAAGTTCTATAAGAGCTTGGGGTATAAAAAATCACATCGGGAGTTTCAAACGTAAAGGAAACTTGCAGATTTAGCATACCTTCTGGAGTGTGGTGACTAGAGTGGCTTCCATCTAGTATATCATGCAATGATAGTTGGATCCCGATCCCACTGATGAGTAGGATTACTCTCGGGAAATATTCTCACTTAACAATCAATGCTATAAACCAAGTAGGTATCCAGAAAGGTGTTAGAGGGGCTACGCCTCCAGGGAAAAGAGGTTATTTAATTAAGAAACTTCGCGAAAGCGTTGGAAAACCTCCCTCGAAGTACCAACACCAGCCTGGCTGAAAGGTTAAGCAAGTATTGTGACGTGTGATTAAATCCTGACTAGTTCTTCTTTTAGGTTTTGAAGAAGGATTTGAGGGAACAGTGAGAGCCATCCTGTTTAGATAAACTAATAACCAATCTAAACTTGCAAGAAGCATATGCTGAGTGTTTTCTTTTCTCTCTCTCTAGCAGCTACCATGACAGGACTAAAACTATTACTTGAGAAAAATATACTGACCGGACAGAACTATAATGATTGGCTAAGGAACGTCACATTGCACTGACTTATGACAAAGTAGAATATGTTACCACCGCTATTCCTCCCCTTATCCCTGGACCAGATTCCTCAGTTGTGGACAAGGAAGTTCGCAAAACTTGGGATATGGATTGTGAGCGAGCTAAGTGTATCGTGCTGGCGTCCATGAACAATGAACTCCAGAAACAGCACGAGAGTATGGATATTGTATCCATCTTCCTCCATGTAAAGGAATTATATGGAGAACACTCTCGTATCGCAAGGTACGAGACCTCAAGGAAACTCTTCCAGATGACGTTAGCTCCAGGATCGCCTGTAGGAGAGCACGTCCTCAAAATGATCAGCCTCATTGAGGAACTCGCAAACCTGGGATGCGTGCTAGAGAATGATTTGTATATCGACTTGATTTTGCAGTCCCTTCCCCACACCTTCTCTCAATTCGTGCTTAGCTTCAACATGCACGAAATGGAAGCTGATCTTCCAAAGCTCCTCAACATGTTGAGGGTAGCAGAGACCTCCTTGAAAAAGGAGAAGACCCCCGTTCTGTATGTTGGCCAATCATCCTCTTCTAAATCTAAAGCGAAAGCTAAAGGGAAGAAGAAGATGAAAGCCACCAAACCGAAGGGTGGGGTCAAGAAGGTACAGGGAAAGAACAAGGCAGGAAGGGTGAAAGCGGATATAAACGAATGCCATTATTGTCACAAGCAAGGGCACTAGAAGAAGGACTGTATGGCCTTCAAGGCAAAGGACATGAAGCAAGCGGTTGCTTCTGCTTCAGGTGTGTTTGTAATCGAATATTGTATTTCAGTAAACTCTACTTCATGGGTAATTGATACCGGTTCTGGTTCTCACATCTGTAATTCATTGCAGGATCTGAGAAATAGTAGTGTACTGGGGGCAGGTGATATGACTCTCCGGATGGGCAATGGAATGCATGTAGATGCTGTTGCAATAGGGGAGTATCACCTAGCGTTGACTAGTGGGCACATTTTGGTGTTGTACAGCTGTTTTTGTATTCCCAGTATGCTATGTAATATTATATCAGTATCTTTATTGTCTAATGAAGGATATAATTTTTCGCTTGAAAGTAATGTCATGAACATTCTCTTAAATCAAGAACTGATTGGGTATGGCACACTGGAAAACGGCATATACATACTTAATCAAGCTCGTATTTTCAATATTCAAAACACACTTAAAAGAAAGGCTCCAGATTCAAATCAAGCCTTCTTTTGGCATTGTAGACTTGGTCATATAAACGAAACAAGGTTGACTAAGTTACATAAAGATGGATATCTAGATCCGTTTGAATATTCATCATATGCAACTTGTCGATCATGTATCAAAGGAAAAATGACCAAATCTCCTTTCTCCGGACACGGAGCAAGAGCTACTGAACTCTTGGGACTTGTACACAGTGATGTATGTGGTCCAATGTCTACACATGCAAGAAGCAGTCACTCCTACATCATCACTTTTACTGATGACTTCTCTAGGTATGGACATGTGTTCTTAATGAAACATAAATCAGAGACCTTTGAGAAGTTTAAGGAGTATAAAAATGAAGTAGAGAAACAAATTGGTAAAAGCATCAAGACACTTCGATCTGATCGAGGTGGAGAATACTTAAGTACCAGTTTCCTTGAATACTTAAAAGAGAATGGAATTCTCTCTCAGCTTACTCCGCCTTATACACCTCAGCATAATGGTGTATCAGAAAGGAGGAATCGCACGCTATTAGATATGGTGCGTTCAATGATGAGTAGTGCCGAGTTACCACTTTCCTTCTGGGGATTTGCTCTAGAATCAGCGGCATACTTATTGAATAGAGTTCCAACTAAGTCTGTGCCTACCACTCTATATGAAATGTGGAGCGGGAAGAGACCATATCTTAAGTATATCAAGATATGGGGGTGTTCGGCATATGTTAAAAAGCATAAACCAGACAAGCTCGAGTCACGATCGGTTTTGTGCAAGTTTGTAGGATACCCCAAACATTCAAGGGGGTACATGGTCTACCACACTGAAGAACAAAAGGTGTTTGTCGCTCGCCACATTGTCTTCTTAGAGAGCGAATTTCTTGCAAAAGAAATTAGTGGGAGCGCGGTACAGCTGGAAGAAATTCCAGAACCTCAAACTGCTACCGAGGACTTAGAAGAACCTCAGATTTCAATAGAACATGACGAACCAACGCCACTCCGCAGATCTAGTAGGCTTTCTCATCCTCCAAAGAGATACTATGGTTTTCTTCTAGATGGGGATCGATAGGATTGCATCATCGATGATGATGAGCCTACTAGTTTTCAGCAGGCTATCATGAGTATTGACTCGATGAAGTGGCTGGATGCTATAAGATCCGAAATGGAATCCATGTACACTAATAAAGTATGGACTTTAGAAGTTGCTCCTCCTGGGGTGAAACCAGTTGGATGCAAATGGATCTTCAAAAAGAAGATTGGTGCACTTGGACAAGTGGAAACCTACAAAGCTAGACTCGTTGCAAAAGGTTTTCGTTAAAGACCAGGACTGGACTATGATGAAACCTTTTCACCTGTAGCTATGCTTAAATCCATTCGGATCCTGCTTGCCATTGCTGCCTTCCATGACTATGAAATCTGGCAGATGGACGTGAAAACAGCTTTTCTAAATGGACATTTAGAAGAGAGTGTTTACATGGATCAACCAGAAGGTTTCTTAGAAAGTGGGAGCAGCGGAAGAGTGTGCAGGTTGCTTAAATCCATTTATGGATTAAAGCAAGCATCGCGAAGTTGGAACATCTGCTTTGATGAGACAGTCAAAGAGTTTGACTTTATCAAAAATGTGGATGAACCATGTATTTATAGGAAGA
Organism: Agapanthus africanus; assembly: GCA_030015575.1. Classification (NCBI taxonomy): domain Eukaryota; kingdom Viridiplantae; phylum Streptophyta; class Magnoliopsida; order Asparagales; family Amaryllidaceae; genus Agapanthus; species Agapanthus africanus. The sequence goes on from JASDDO010000031.1 coordinate 194,465,957, forward strand.
TTGTAGAAAGAGCAGTAGTCTTCCTCGTTTTGTACATCGACAACATACTACTGATAGGGAATGATGTTCCTATGCTACAATCAGTAAAGCTCTTCTTGTCATAGAAATTCTCCATGAAAGACTTGGGTGATGCAATCTACATTTTGGGCATTAAGATCTATAGTGATAGAATAAATAAAATGTTGGGACTTTCACAGTCCAGGTATAATGACACTATACTAAAGAGGTTTAGTATGGAAGATTCCAAGCGAGATAACTTTCCCGCTTGTCACAGGATCACCCTCTCCAAAGAGATATCTCCAAAGACTGATGAAGAGAGGGATCGCATGAGCATTTTACCCTACGCTTCGGCGGTAGATCTATAATGTATGCGATGTTATGTACAAGACCGGATGTAGCTTACGCACTTGGTGTGGTAAGCAGGTATCAGTCTGACCCAGGTGAGAAACATTGGATAGCGGTAAAAAACATTCTCAAGACCTGAGAAGGACTAAGGAGATGTCCTTGATTTACGGTAATGGGGACCTCCATATAGAGGCTTTTACCGACTCCGGCTTCCAAAGTGACAAAGATGATTCTAAATCCATTTCGGGTTTTGTGTTTACCCTCAATGGAGGGGCGGTATGTTGGAAGAGTTCCAAACAGGATACCGTCGCAGACTCAACTATGGAGGCTGAGTATATAGCTGCTAGTGAAGCCGCAAAAGAGGCTGTCTGGATGAGGAAGTTCATTTCTGAACTTCAGGTGGTTCCGTCCATTGCCAATCCAATACCTTTGTATTGTGATAACAATGGGTCCGTAGCATTGGCAAAGGAACCCAGGTCCCATCAGAAATCCAGGCATATCTTAAGGCATTTTCACCTGATCAGGGAGATCGTTGATCGTCGGGAGATCGAGGTACGGAGAGTGGATACAAAAGACAACACGGCAGATCCATTCACAAAGGCCATCCCTCAAGTTCAGTTCGAGAGGCTGTTTGAGATGTTAGGCATGCGGTACTCCAGCAACTGGATATAGTGAAGACAGTGGGTACTCATTGCGCCAATAATAGGCCTTAGTGCAAGTGGGAGATTGTTGGATATATATATGCCCTAGAGGCCTTCATTGTATAGGATACTGGGATATGTATGTACATAACAGTCTTGCTTAATATAATAGTACGCTATTTGGTTTGTCTTTATCTTAACATTTGATATATTTTGGGTAGTATTCATATATATATACATGTGTTGATAAAGCCCTTAGGATGTTTGCCTGACTACCGGCGTTGTGATGGCAGTCATACTAGTGGGAGCTGGATAGTCAATAGACACATCCTTAGATGTCCCTGGTCGCAGAAGTATCGAGACTGGATATCGATACTCCAGAGTAGACTGGTGTATACATATCTAAGACCCTGAGGAAGGGCGATGGATTGGTCCCGCGGCCATTGGTGGAGTGCACCTAAGATTGTATACAGATGCTCACTGGGTGTGAGTACACCGGACAGGACTCGCCGAGAACTGACTGGAAGGTATTTATACCTTACGTCAGATAGCAGTTCTCAGGTGACATGTGTGCAGATAGTCCGTTGACTTAAAGTCATCATTTGTCTCGTGTGAGTTCCTACTGTGCTGTCACGACCCGAGTATTTCGACTCGTGACCGGCAATTAACCACGCTACGTCTACAGGCGTAACGCGACTAAGTAAGCCGAACCCAGAAATCAAAACCATTTTAAAAAAATAGTGAGTGTTGAAAACATTTAGTTAAAGCTTTTAGAAAACCTTAAATAATTCAATAAGTTCCCTTTAAAGTTACTTAATCATTTGAATAATTTTGGCAGCATTTCCTTTGTAAAAGTAGCCCCGAGACCGGGTACAAAACAGGATATAAGTGAAATGAAATGTAATGAAATGAAACATCCCCAAACGGGAGCAATCACGCCCAACGGCGGAAACCAACATCACAAGAGTATATACGACGCCGTTGCGAAGAATAAGCAATAAGTAGACATCACAGAAAATAAACTGCATATAAAAACAGTCGGCTCCTACGAGCTCGACACCAGAATACAAAATATACATCATCATCCTCACACAGTATCTAAGTCCAGAACATAAATGGTAGATGGAGAGTACTAGATACAAAAGGGATACAATAAAGGTACTCAGAATACCACAACCCACCTAAATGCAAAACAGCTCTCACCGCAACTGTAGTGGTATCTGTAGCCAAAAGATGCAAAAGACAGCCTGCCGCGACTATGCTGAGGGCAACCTGCAAATATTGTGGCACAACGGGGGTGAGTTGCCAACTCATGAATAGAGATAACATATAAAGGTAATCGCGAGCATGCACGTACTGCGCTACTCTAACAAATGCCAGCAGATAATATCCATGCGTGATAAGCAGTATGTGCAATAATCATGCAGATGCTCTATCAGGTAAAATAACTACAGGATGAGATATATGGTAATCAATGCTGAGCATGGGATAAACAACATCTACACGGAATATCAACGTGGAAAACAATCGGTGCCCACAACTGCACCCAAATCCCAAATAACTCAGGCGCCGGCACACCCATCGGCCCTCAAATCCTGTAAACCTCTGAGAAATCATGAGTGCCTAACATCGGCACCCAAAACCTCATAAAATACTCGTGTCCTGCATCGACACGCAAAACTCAAATATCGGGCTCCGTCAGTCCGGATCAGCCCACGGGCTCCGTCTGCGGTATCGGCCCTCGGCCCCGGCAGTACGGATCATCCCGCATCCACCTCTCGACTCTGGTCGGTATCCTCCGGATAACCGCCAGGTCCAACCAATCACCGGTAGGTACTCCCCACCCTGCCAGGCTCATCGTCTACTCCACGAAAAACATTTCTCGCCCTGGGGAACCATACCGGGTCCACCACGAACCCGCAAACGGATCATCCATCTCCTCGAATCGGGTTTCAAGCACACGTCTCAGCACCGATAAAACGCGTGGTGGACGCACCAAAATATCATATCACGAGGAACCGGGTTTTCAAATAGTGCATCTTTTCTTAAAAATCCCACGGTCCTCAAAACCAGAAATCACATGAAAATCCAACACCAAGAAATAAATCCAATGCGATGTGCCATGTACATCAATCCATGATATAGGTATAGGGGAAAACCGCTTTTAAAATTAGTTTCCGTTTTTAAAGATATCACGCGGCTCCCAATTTCCATGAAAGTCATATCGAATCATATATGAAATGAACTACAACAATATAATCATGGCAGTTCTACAGTGAGTGTGTCATGGCAATTACTAACGGTGTGTATGTAGCAAGCAGATCAGTGCTCGTGCAACATGAACCGTTAGTAATAGTGCGGTGTTCTATCAATTCTAAGCATACATACAGCAGGGAATGCAATATGCAATGACAGTACATGAGGTAAATGCAACATATAATGATAAGGTCCTATCAGCCCTGACGCATAACGCCTTGCGGGCGATATCCCCGTAGATGTTAAATCTACTCACCGAAGTCTCGCGCTAAGTGTAGCCGACGACTTGCTTGCCCTTCTTCGCAGCGTCCGTCTCACTCGCCTGCGAACCTAGAACCATATAACGTAAATCACACATAAGCTTAATTTCACAAAAACGTGGTATTATGGTCCAACTAGAAACCCGTGTCGCAAACCAATCGCGCGTGTGCGCGATACGCTAAAATGTGTGATCACGCGCCTGAAACTACCCTGACGCGTCGCGATACGCAGAAACCCCAAATTCACACACGTATCACGCGTGTCGCGAAGGTTTAGAAAATACGAGAAATAGGTAATAAGCCCCAGATTTTTATTCAGAACTTAACTTACAAAAATATATATATCATAACACTACACACAGCAGAATACACCCAAGGGACCAAACCACAATCCAAACCCTACCCATCTGGCCGCAAATTGCGGCCAGATCGAACATTTCGGCGGCCTCATCATGAAGAAAGGGGGTCGGGTTCTACCTGGGGTATCAGTACCTAGCCACTACACTGCAGTCTTCTTAAATTTAATCTGAACTCATTGGGTCGATAGCAGTTCCCAGAAACTCAATTTTTGCTTTAAAACGACGAAATGCATCAAATAGGGATCTGGTGGTATTTTAGTGCAATCGGGGGTTAAAGCTAGGTTAATAAGGCCTTAACAACCCTCTATCAACCTACTGAAACCAAAACACACATCACTTGGCCAAGGTTCACACTAAACACCTCAAATCGCTCTAAATCGCACCATAAATCACTAACTGAAGCAATACTACACTAAACAAATAAACTAGGGAGTAAGTTTAGGAAATATACCTCACAATCGACCCTAGGGAGCTGGGGGAGGAAGAAGAAGTGAAGGGAAGGAGGCTGTAGTCGAAGCTACTGCTGCTGTGCTTCTCTGTTGCTGCTGCTGCTGCTGCTCACTGATCCTGCTGCTGTTGCTCTCTGTTGCTTGCTTCTGCTGCTGGTGTAGAGGTAAGTGTGTGTGTGTGTGTGAGAGTGAGGTTTGAGAGAAGACCAAAAAGAAAATAAGAGGAAAACAAATCATCACCCCAATGTCAACCCCTCACTCTCTCTCTCTCCTCATTAATTGCAAGCATGGCTCAAGCCATGATGCACTCTCTCTCTCTCTCACCAAGTCAACACCCTAAGGAAAAATTCAATTTAAATCAACTATTAATTAACTAATTAAACTCAATTAAAACCCAAAAGACTTAATCCCCATGATTAACCCACCATGGTTACTAATCATGGTAATGACTCATTTAAAAACCCTAGTTTACATGCACATGTGTGTGCAAGCCTAGGAAAATTTTAGAAAAATATTTATTAAATTAGGAAAAATATTTGAAACACAATTTGGTAAACTTTTCATTAAAAAAACCCTTTATTTAAATATAATTAGTCACTAACACATCCTAAGGTGTTACAATCTCTCCCCCTTAAAGAAATTCGTCCCCGAATTTCAAAATCTAACTACACGTACCTTTGAAAAGATGGGGATACGTCTTCATCATCTCGCTTTCGGTCTCCCAAGTGACCTCCTCACGGTTCTGACCACGCCAAATTACCTTAACTAATGAGATGTCCTTCGATCTCAATTTCTTCACTTGTCGATCCAAGATCATCACCGGCTGCTCTGCATAGGAAAGGTCGCGCTCCAGCTGGATCGTCGGGTGCTGAATCGCATGCGAAGGATCATGAAGATATCTACGGAGCATCGAAACATGAAATACGGGGTGCACATCTGGAAAACTGGGCGGAAGGGCTAATCGGTATGCTACTGCACCAACACGCTCGAGGATCTCGAAGGGGCCCACATATCTGGGACTGAGCTTCCCCTTCTTTCCAAACCTCATCACACCTTTCATAGGGGAGACCCTCAAGAAAACATGGTCACCAACAGAAAACTCAAGCCTGCGCCGTCGACGGTCCGCATAAGATCTCTGCCTACTCTGCGCTGCTCTCATCCTATCGCGAATCAACTGGATCTTCGCGGTCGTCTCCTCAACAATCTGTGGCCCTAAGATACTGCCCTCACTGAGCTCTGTCCAACAGGCGGGCGATCTGCATCTCCTCCCATAGAGAGCCTCAAACGGTGCCATCTGAATAGTCTCCTGGTAGCTGTTATTGTAGGAGAACTCTACCAAGGGTAAGTGATGATCCCAGCTACCTCCGAAATCTAATACACACGCTCTGAGCATGTCCTCGGGAGTCTGAATCGTCCGCTCTGACTGCCCGTCGGTCTGCGGATGAAATGCTGTACTGAAACTCAAGCGAGTGCCCAAAGCCTCCTGAAGCCTCTGCCATAATCGGCTGGTAAACTGGGTGCCTCTGTCGGACACAATACATGTCGGGACTCCGTGTAGTCGCACAATCTCGTCGATGTAGATCTGGGCATACTGAGTAAATCTGAAAGTCGTCTTCACTGGTAGGAAGTGAGCCGCCTTCGTCAAACGATCCACGATCACCCAGATGGAGTCATACCCTCGACTAGTCCTGGGTAGACCCACAACGAAATCCATCGAAATCTGCTCCCATTTCCACTCCGGAATGGGTAACGGTTGTAGCTCTCCCGCGGGCCTCTGGTGCTCAGCCTTGACTTGCCGACAATTCAGGCATCTCGACACGAAATCTGTGATGTCCCTCTTCATTCCGTCCCACCAATAAACATCTCTCATATCATGATACATCTTGGTGGAACCGGGATGGACGCTGTACACCGATCGATGTGCCTCCTCAAGAATCTCATGCCGCAGTCCCTCAGCATCTGGTACGCACAGTCTAACTCCAAATCGTAGTACCCTCTGATCATCGATCACGAACTCGAAAAATCTGCCCTGTCCAATCTGTGCCATGATCTCCGAACATCGGTCATCACTGCGCTGTGCCTCATGTATGCGGCCAAGTAACTGTGGGCATGCACGAACATGCGCGATCTGTCCTCCAATCGGCGTGAACTCGAACTGTACTCGGCTGTCGCATAATATCTGCCAATCTGCCGACGACTGTCCCCGAACCGCGCTCAAATAAGATAGACTGCCCCCGGGCCTCCTGCTCAACGCATCCGCCACTACATTCGTCTTGCCCGGGTGGTACAAGATCTCGCAGTCATAATCCTTCACTAACTCCATCCATCGGCGCTGTCTAAGGTTCAGGTCCCGCTGCTGAAATATATATTTTAGACTCTTGTGATCCGTGAATATCTGGCACACCTCGCCGTATAGGTAATGTCGCCAGATCTTAAGTGCAAAGACCACTGCAGCAATCTCCAAGTCATGAGTGGGGTAGTTTTGTTCATGTTTCTTCAATTGTCGCGAAGCATACGCGATCACCCTGTCGTGCTGCATCACAACGCACCCTAGCCCCACTCGAGAGGCATCACAATAGACCACAAACCTGCCTGAGCCTGAAAGTAATGATAACACCGGTGCCGTCGTCAGCCGAGTCCGCAACTGCTGAAAACTGTGCTCGCACTCCTCCGTCCAATCGAAAGGGACTCCCTTCCGGGTCAACCCGGTCAAAGGGGTAGCAATACTGGAGAAGTCCTGCACAAATCGCCTGTAGTAACCGGCCAACCCCAAAAAGCTGCGAATCTCCGTAACCGATGTGGGTCTGGGCCAATGTTGAACGGTCTCGATCTTCCTCTTGTCTACACATATACCGTCTCGTGAGATCACATGCCCCAAGAAGTCTACGCGGTCCAGCAAAAAAGCACACTTGGAGAATTTCGCATAAAGCTGGTGCTCCCTCAAAGTCTGCAGTGTAATCCGCAGGTGCTGCTCGTGCTCCTCACTACTCCGGGAATACACCAAGATATCGTCAATGAACACTATAATGAACAGATCCAAATATGGCCGGAAAATACGGTTCATCAAGTCCATGAATGTTGCTGGCGCATTGGTGAGTCCGAACGACATCACCAAAAACTCATAATGGCCGTAGCGCGTACGGAAAGCTGTCCTGGGAATGTCCTCCTGTCGAACCCGCAGCTGATGATAGCCCGATCGTAAATTGATCCTCGAAAAGTACCCTGCCCCCTGAAGCTGGTCGAACAAATTGTCGATGCGCGGCAAAGGATACCTGTTCCGCACTGTCACCCTGTTCAGCTGCCGGTAGTCGATACACAGACGCAAACTGCCGTCCTTCTTCTTGACGAACAGGACTGGAGCACCCCAAGGAGAAACACTGGGTCGAATAAGTCCCTTATCCAGCAAATCTTGCAACTGACCCTTCAACTCTCGAAGTTCCGCCGGGGCCATCCGATAAGGCGGTATGGAAACAGGCCCCGTGCCAGGAACCAAATCAATACAGAAAGAAATGTCGCGCTCGGGCGGTAGCCCAGGAAGCTCGTCAGGGAACACATCAGGGAACTCGCTAACAACCGGAACCTGATTCAATGGAACCCGTGTAGCACTAGCATCGCAAACATAAGCAAGAAATCCCTGACATCCCTTCCTCAAAAGCTGTCCAGCGCGAAAAGACGAAATCACACTGTGTGGGGCGGCACCACGATCCCCCAACACAATAAAAACCGACTCGCCGGGAAAACAAAATCTAACTGTCTTCTCACGGCAGTCCACAGAAGCATAGCACGTGGCTAACCAATCCATGCCCAAAAGAACGTCGAAGTCCAACATCTCCAGAAGGATCAAGTCGACAGGAAACCCTCTCTCGCCAATACAGACGGTACAGGATTGGAACACGTGCCTAGCAACAAACGACTCTCCCACAGGAGTGGTCACAACAAGCAGCTGATCAAGCAAACCGGACTCTCTACCCAAACTCGGCACGATGTGTGTGGATACGTACGAGTGCGTGGATCCGGGATCAAACAATACGTGTGCATCAACTGTACATACAGGAAGGATACCTGAAACCACCGCATTAGACGCCTGCGCGTCCTGATGCGTCAAAGCAAAAACCCGCGCCTGTCCACCACCTGCGACTGACTGCCCTCTGCCTCGGTCATCTCGTCCTCTCCGAGCAACTCCTCCATGCCCACGACCTCGCTGTGTATGAGTCTGGCACGGAGCAACGGTAGGTACAACAGGCAACGCCCTCTGGGGGGGTGAAGGTGGTATGGTAACATGCGGTGCTGCCGCCTCCCTCCGGTGTATCTCAGGACAATCTCTAACAAGGTGAAGTAGACTGCCGCACCTAAAGCAACCCCGCGGCGACTGCTGACTCTCCTGGGAATACGAACTATACATATGGCCTCGTTCCGAATCTCTGCTACTCCTCGTACCAGAACGAAACCTGTCGCGGCGTCTGAATGACTGCCTCCGTGCGGATATACTGGTACGAACTCTCTTCGGCTCTGGAACTACCGAAGTCTCAGCAAGGTGCTCCTCGACTACTAGGGCTGCGTCTACCGCTGCTGCATAGGTCTCGTAGTGCTGCGCACTGATCGCGAGGAACAGTGGTGTAAGCAAGCTTCGAACAAATCTCTTGACTCGCAACTCCTCGGTAGCCACTAAATATGGGGCATAGACTGCTAGCTCTGTAAACAGCACGTCATACTCTGCCACTGTCATCCCTGGCGTCTGGCGCAAGGACTCAAATCTGCGTGCTACGGGATCCCTAACACTCTGGGGAAGGAAACGGGCTAGAAATACTGTCACAAACTCTGTCCAGGTCATAGGAGGAAGACCTGCTGCTCTGCCCTTCTCAACTGAATCACACCACTTCTGCGCAAGATCTTCCAGGCAAAAGCTCGCGAACTCAACCCATCTCGTATCTGCGCATCTGAGGGAACGGCATATCCGGGCCATCCTGTCGATGAAAGACTGTGGGTCCTCGGCTGTATCGGTGCCTGTGAAGACCGGAGGCTTCAGCCTCATGAACTCTGATAGCGATACTGTAATCACCTCCGTGGCTGCAGGGGCAACTGGCTGTGCGGTAGGTACCATCGCGGTCTCTGGAACGGGTGGAGCTACCTCTGGTCGCTGCGCTCAAAGCGTCTCAACTAGCGACCCTATCATCTGGCGCATCTCCTGCATGCTAGATCCCACCGTCTGGCGCATCTCCTGCATACCAGCCCCTAGCGTGGCGATCTGATCTGTCACGGCAGGAACAGCCTGCTCGGGTACAACAGGTGTACTTCCCGGATCAGTCCTCGTCTCGGACGAGTCAACTCGAATCTCGGCCCTCGCGGCCGCTCTCTGCGCCCTCGTAGTCTTTGGCGGCATAATGGCTGAAAGAAAATTGGGATTCGCTAAGAAAACAGGAATCGAATCACAAGAATATAAGAAGGGATTAAATCAATAAGTCCTAAGGTCGCTTAGGCGGAGTACCGTGTCGTGAGTATGCCGCGGAACATACACACGCTACGCTACCCTGCTGCAGCTACCTACTCCATCATACCAGGGTCATCCTACACTCCGAAGGTAAAACCTACGCTTTGATACCAACTTTGTCACGACCCGAGTATTTCGACTCGTGACCGGCACTTAACCACGCTACGTCTACAGGCGTAACGCGACTAAGTAAGCCGAACCCAGAAATAAAAACCATTTAAAAAAATTAGTGAGTGTTGAAAACATTTAGTTAAAGCTTTTAGAAAACCTTAAATAATTCAATAAGTTCCCATTAAAGTTACTTAATCATTTGAATAATTTTGGCAGCATTTCCTTTGTAAAAGTAGCCCCGAGACCGGGTACAAAACAGGATATAAGTGAAATGAAATGTAATGAAATGAAACATCCCTAAACGGGAGCAATCACGCCCAACGGCGGAAACCAACATCACAAGAGTAATAGACGACGCCGTAGCGAAGAATAAGTAATAAGTAGACATCACAGAAAATAAACTGCATATAAAAACAGTCGGCTCCTACGAGCTCGACACCAGAATACAAAATATACATCATCGTCCTCACACAGTATCTAAGTCCAGTACATAAATGGTAGATGGAGAGTACTAGATACAAAAGGGATACATTAAAGGTACTCAGAATACCACAACCCACCTAAATGCAAAACAGCTCTCACCGCAACTGTAGTGGTATCTGTAGCCAAAAGAAGCAAAAGACAGCCTACCGCGACTATGCTGAGGGCAACCTGCAAATACTGTGGCACAACGGGGGTGAGTTGCCAACTCGTGAATAGAGATAACATATAAAGGTAATCGCGAGCATGCATGTACTGCGCTACTCTAACAAATGCCAGCAGGTAATATCCATGCGTGATAAGCAGTATGTGCAATAATCATGCAGATGCTCTATCAGGTAAAATAACTACAGGATGAGATATATGGTAATCAATGCTGAGCATGGGATAAACAACATCTACACGGAATATCAACGTGGAAAACAATCGGTGCCCACAACTGCACCGAAATCCCAAATAACTCAGGCGCCGGCACACCCATCGGCCCTCAAATCCTGTAAACCTCTGAGAAATCACGAGTGCCCAACATCGGCACCCAAAACCTCATAAAATACTCGTGTCCAGCATCGACACGCAAAACCTCAAATATCGGGCTCCGTCAGTCCGGATCAGCCCACGGGCTCCGTCTGCGGTATCGGCCCTCGGCCCCGGCAGTACGGATCATCCCGCATCCACCTCTCGACTCTGGTCGGTATCCTCCGAATAACCGCCAGATCCAACCAATCCCCGGTCGGTACTCGCCACCCTGCCAGGCTCATCGTCTACTCCACGAAAAACATTTCTCACCCCGGGGAACCATACCGGGTCCACCACGAACCCGCAAACGGATCATCCATCTCCTCGAATCGTGTTTCAAGCACACGTCTCAGCACCGATAAAACACGTGGTGGACGCACCAAAATATCATATCACGAGGAACCGGGTTTTCAAATAGTGCATCTTTTCTTAAAAATCCCACGGTCCTCAAAACCAGAAATCACATGAAAATCCAACACCAAGAAATAAATCCAATGCGATGTGCCATGTACATCAATCCATGATATAGGTATAGGGGAAAACCGCTTTTAAAATTAGTTTCCGTTTTTAAAGATATCATGCGGCTCCCAATTTCCATGAAAGTCATATCGAATCATATATGAAATGAACTACAACAATATAATCATGGCAGTTCTACAGTGAGTGTGTCATGGCAATTACTAACGGTGTGTATGTAGCATGCAGATCAGTGCTTGTGCAACATGAACCGTTAGTAATAGTGCGGTGTTCTATCAATTCTAAGCATACATACAGCAGGGAATGCAATATGCAATGACAGTACATGAGGTAAATGCAACATATAATGTTAAGGTCATATCAGCCCTGACGCATAACGCCATGCGGGCGATATCCCTGTAGATGTTAAATCTACTCACCGAAGTCTCGCGCTAAGTGTAGCCAACGACTTGCTTGCCCTTCTTCACAGCGTCCGTCTCACTCGCCTGCGAACCAAGAACCACATAACGTAAATCACACATAAGCTTAATTTCACAAAAACGTGGTATTTTGGTCCAACTAGAAACCCGTGTCGCAAACCAATCACGCGTGTGCGCGATATGCTAAAACGTGTGATCACGCGCCTGAAACTACCCTGACGCGTCGCGATATGCAGAAACCCCAAATTCACACACGTATCACGCGTGTCGCGAAGGTTTAGAAAATACGAGAAATAGGTAATAAGCCCCAGATTTTTATACAGAACTTAACTTACAAAAATATATATATCATAACACTACACACAGCAGAATACACCCAAGGGACCAAACCACAACCCAAACCCTACCCATCTGGCCGCAAATTGCGGCCAGATCGAACATTTCGGCGGCCTCATCATGAAGAAAGGGGGTCGGGTTCTGCCTGGGGTATCAGTACCTAACCACTACTCTGCAGCCTTCTCAAATTTAATCTGAACTCATCGGGTCGATAGCAGTTCCCAGAAACTCAATTTTTGCTTTAAAACGACGAAATGCATCAAATAGGGATCTGGTGGTATTTTAGTGCAATCGGGGTTAAAGATAGGTTAATAAGGCCTTAACAACCCTCTATCAACCTACTGAAACCAAAACACACATCACTTGGCCAAGGTTCACACTAAACACCTCAAATCGCACTAAATCGAACCATAAATCACTAACCGAAGCAATACAACAGTAAACAAGTAAACTAGGGAGTAAGTTTAGGAAATATACCTCACAATCGACCCTAGGGAGCTGGGGGAGGAAGAAGAAGTGAAGGGAAGGAGGTTGCAGTCGAAGCTACTGCTGCTGTGCTTCTCTGTTGCTGTTGTTGCTGCTGCTCACTGATGCTGCTGTTGTTGCTCTCTGTTGCTTGCTTCTGCTGCTGGTGTATAGGTAAGTGTGTGTGTGTGTGTGTGTGTGTGTGTGTGTGTGTGAGAGTGAGGTTTGAGAGAAGAGCAACAAGAAAATAAGAGGAAAACAAATCATCATCCCAATGTCAACCCTTCACTCTCTCTCTCTCCTCATTAATTGCAAGCATGGTTCAAGCCATGATGCACTCTCTCTCTCTCACCAAGTTAACACCCTAAGGAAAAATTCAATTTAAATCAACTATTAATTAACTAATTAAACTCAATTAAAACCCAAAAGACTTAATCCCCATGATTAACCCACCATGGTTACTAATCATGGTAATGACTCATTTAAAAACCCTAGTTTACATGCACATGTGTGTGCAAGCCTAGGAAAATTTTAGAAAAATATTTATTAAATTAGGAAAAATATTTGAAACACAATTTGGTAAACTTTTCATTAAAAAAACCCTTTATTTAAATATAATTAGTCACTAACACATCCTAAGGTGTTACATGTGCTTTGATTACTACCCTACCACGGTTCAAAGGAGTCGTGCAAACAGGTTTTAGTTGGGCATAGTCCCGAGCCACGTGGAGGCAGTGAGTGACTGTTAGGGATTCGTCTCTCCCGGTATAGGGAGTTGATATCGCACAGTGATCGGTTGGTCATTACCATATGTCCCTGGCCAGGGCTGATTGAGAATTACTGATAGATCAGTAGATTCTCGGATGGTGATAGAGCCATACCGACACGACTTGTACGGTTATTAGGGGTCTGATGTTTACCACCTCCCTAGACCAAACATGCGATACTCTTAGACGGACAGACCGGACTGCACGGATATTGTCACGCACAGGCTCAGTAGGAGTTCGGATGGGTATCCTCACCGGACTTCTTATCGACATCTACCTGGGGGCCCGTTACGTACAGCTAGTGCCGCTTGCGGTCTGTGGTTAAACCCACTACCAGCGTAGTAGTCGAGTCTTTAGAGTCCCACACAGAGTTTTCCCAACTCCAGGAGAAATGATATAGAGGTCGTACGGTTTACAACAAAAGGTTCAGACGCATACATGTTTAAAACGCACGTACGACATTCGGACAGTTTTGTAACACCTTAGGATAAGGGTTAGTGTATAATTATAATTAAATAATGATTTTTATAAAAAGTTTACCAAACTGTGTTTTAAATATTTTTCCTAATTTAATAAACATTTTTCCAAAATTTTCCTAAACTTGTACACACATGTGCATGTAAACTAGGGTTTTTAAATTAAGTAAATACAATAATTATTAACCATGGTGGGTTAATTGTAGGATTAATTCTTTTGGATTCTTAAATGGGTTTATTTAATTAGTTAAATTAAAAGATTACTTTAATTTGAATTATGGAATTAGTGTTGACTTGTGTGAGAGAGAGAGAATGCATCATGGCTTTAGGCCATGCTTGCATTAAATGAGGTGAGAGAGAGAGAGAGGGGTGACTTTTGTGTGAATGATTAGGGTGGCTCTCATTTCTTTCTTTGGTTTTCTCTCAAACTCTCACACTCTCACATACACAACACACCAACACACTCACACAACACACTTACCTCTCCCCAGCTCCAGAAGCAGCAGCAGGCACAGCCACAGCAGCAGCAACATGAAGCAATAGCAGCAGCAGGAGAATTCAGCAGTAGCAGAAGTGGGCAGCAGCAGCTCCAGCACCCAGTGCAGCCCCTCCCCTTCACTTCTTCTCCTTCCTGCAGCTCCCTAGGGTCGAGAGTGAGGTATATTTCCTATCTTGCTTCCCTAGTTTGCCTAGTTAGTGTAGTTTTGCATCGGTTAAAGGATTTTAGTGTGTTTTAGTGCGATATGGGGTGTTTAGTGTGAACCTTGTGCTTTTGAGGCGAGATTTGGTTTCAGTAGGATGATTGTGGTCTGTTGAGGCCATTGTAACTTAGTCGAACCCCTATTACACTAAAATACCACCAGATTTCATATTTGATGCAAAATGTCGTATTTGGGCAAAAGGTGAGTTTTCTGGAACTGCTATTGACCCGATGAGTGCAGAGTGAAATTGTGGATATTGTAGCATGGTGGAGAGGAGCTGATACCATAGGTGAAACCCGACCCCCTGACTCCCCACTTTGGCCGCCAAAACCGCCATTCTGGCCGCAAATTGCGGCCAGACAGGAAGGGTTTTGGGTGTTTTTGGGTTCTGTAGGTGTATTCCAGTGTGTAGGGTCTTTTGGTATATATATTTTTGTAAGATTAATTCTGTAGGAAAATCTGGGACCAGTTACCCGTTTTGCCGTTTTTCTAAACCTTCGCGACACGCGTGATACGTGAGTAGGTTTGGGTTCTGCGTATCGCGGCGCGTCGGGGTAGTTTCGTGGCGTGTGTTTACACGTTTTAGCGTATCGCGCACACGCGCGATTGGTTTGCGACACAGGTTTCTTGTTGGATTACAATGTCGCGTTTTGTGACTTAAGCTTATATGTGTATGTGATTCTAGGTTCGCAGGCCAGTGAGACGGACGCTGCGAAGAAGGGCAAGCAAGTGGTTGGATACACTTAGCGCGAGACACGGTGAGTAGATTTCACATCTACGGGGATATCGCCCGCATGGCGTTATGCGTCAGGGCTGATAGGATCTTAGTATTACATATTGCATTTACCTATGGACTGTCATCTCATATTGCATTTCCCTGCTATGTGTTATTGATATATGCTAGAACTGATAGAACACCACACTATTACTAACGGTTTATGTTGCACGAGCACTATTTACATGCTACACACACACCGTTAGTAATTGCCATGCCACACTCACTGTAGAACTGCCATGATTATACTGTTGTGTTATTGCTGTAGTTCACCATACATGTGATTGACTATGATTTCCAGGACATTGGGAGCCGCATGACATCTTTAAAAACGGAAGCTATTTTAAAAAGCGGCTTTCCCTTATATACCTGCCATGGATTGATCATATTGTACCTCGCATTGGATTGACTTATTGATGATGGATTTTTCATGTGATTTCTGTTTTGAGGACCGTGGAATTATTTAAGGTAAGATATGCTATTTTGAAAACCCGGTACCTCGTGATATGATATTTTGGTGTGTCCACCACGCGTTTTCTCGGTGCTGAGACGTGTGCTTGAAACCCGATTCGAGGAGTGGATGTTCCGTTTGCGGGTTCGTGGTGGGCCCGGTATGGTTCCCCTCGGCGAGATGATCGATGGGATTTGCCGATTGAGTCTGGAGGCGGGCGAGTACCTACCGGTGATTGGTTGGACCTGGCAGTTGTCCGGAGGATACTGACCAGAGTCGAGTGATGGATGCGGGATGACCGTGCTGCCGGGGCCGAGGGCCGATACCGCAGACGGACCCCGTGGGGCCGGTCCGGATTGACGGCGCCCGATATTCGAGGATTTACGTGTCGATGCTGGACACGGGTATTTTATGATGTTTTGGGTGCCGATGTTGGGCACTCGTGATTCCTCCGAGATATACAGGATTTGAGGGCCGATGGGTGTGCCGGCGTCTGAGTATATGTGGGATTTGGGTGCAGTTTGAGGCACCGATCATTGCTTTTTATGTTGACATAGTCCATGTAGATATTATTTATCCCATACTCAGTATTGATTACTATACATCTCATCCTGTGGCATTTACCTGTTAGAGTACATGCATTACTACTGTATCCACTGTTGACATGCATTGATATCATCTGCTGGCATTAGTAGAGCCACGCTATATGTGCATGCCTGCGATCACCTTTATATGTTATCTCTATTCACGAGTTGGCAACTCACCCCCGTTGTGCCACAGTGTTTGCAGGTTGCCCTTGGGAGTAGTCACGGCTGGCTGTTACCTCATCTTTTGGCACAGATACCCCTTTTGAGCAGAGATAGCCCTTTTGCTGTTTAGGTGGGTTTTGTACGGTATCTGTTATCTTTCAGTTGTATATTGATGTATCTAGTACTCTCCATCTACCTTATGTATTGACTTAGAGACAGTTGTGAGGACGATATGTATGATTTTATATTCTGGTGTCGAGCTCGCATGTGAGCCGACGTTACTTTATGCAGTCTCATCTTTTATGATATTGTCCTTATTTTACCGTGTATTCTTCGCTACGGCGTCGTATATCATTGTGATGCTTTATTCATGTCACTTGTTATTTCCGCTACACCTTACTTTTACCCGACTTTCGGGGCTAATGTTTTAAAAAAAGGAAATGTTACCAAAATTATAAAACTCATAACTTTTGAACTTAAAAGGGATTTCTACTAAATAAATGGAAGTTTTTCAGACATTTACTATTGCTTTTACAAAATGCTTTAAATCACTCTATAATTATTGGTTTTGATTTCTGGGTTCGGCTTACTTAGCCGCGTTACGCCTGTAGACGTTGCGTGGTTAAGTGCCGGTCACGAGTCGAATTCTCGGGTCGTGACAAAGTTGGTATCAGAGCGTAGGTTTTACCTTCGGAGTGTAGGATGACCCTGGTATGATGGAGTAGGTAGCTGCAGCAGGGTAGCGTAGCGTGCGTATGTTCCGCGGCATACTCACGACACGGTACTCTGCTTACGCGACCTTAGGACTTGTTGATTTGATTCCTCCTTATATTCTTGTGATTCGATTTCCGTGTTCTTATCGAATCCAAATTTTCTTTCAGCCAATATGCCGCCTAAGACTACGAGGGCACAGAGAGCGGCCGCGAGGGCCGAGATTCGTGTTGACTCGTCCGAGACGAGGACTGATCCGGGCAGTACGCCGGTTCTACCTGAGCAGGCTGTTCCTGCCGTGACAGAGCAGATCGCATCGTTAGGGGCTGGTATGCAGGAGATGCGCCAGATGATAGGATCGTTAGTTGAGACGCTTCGAGCGCAGCGACCAGAGGTAGCTCCACCAGTTCCAGAGACCGCGATGGTGCCTACCGCACAGCCAGTTGCCCCTGCAGCCACGGAGGTGATTACAGTATCGCTATCAGAGTTCATGAGGCTGAAGCCTCCGGTTTTCACAGGCACCGATACAGCCGAGGACCCACAGTCTTTCATAGACAGGATGGCCAGGATATGTCGTTCCCTCAGATGTGCAGATGCGAGATGGGTTGAGTTCGCGAGCTTTCGCCTGGAAGGTCTTGCGCAGAAATGGTGTGATTCAGTGGAGAAGGGCAGAGCAGCAGGTCTTCCTCCTATGACCTGGACGGAGTTCGTGACCATATTTC
This sequence comes from Agapanthus africanus, assembly GCA_030015575.1. Lineage (NCBI taxonomy): Eukaryota > Viridiplantae > Streptophyta > Magnoliopsida > Asparagales > Amaryllidaceae > Agapanthus > Agapanthus africanus. The sequence continues at coordinate 194,483,911 of JASDDO010000031.1, forward strand.
TAGCCCGTTTCCTTCCCCGGAGTGTTAGAGATGCCCGAGCACGCAGGTTTGAGTCTTTGCGCCAGACGTCAGGGATGACAGTGGCAGAGTATGACGTACTGTTTACAGAGCTAGCAGTCTACGCCCCACATCTAGTGGCCACCGAGGAGTTGCGAGTCTGGAGATTTGTTCGAGGTTTGATTTCACCAGTGTTCCTCGCGATCAGCGCGCAGCACTACGAGACCTATGCAGCAGCTGTAGACGCAGCCCTTGTGGTCGAGGAGCACCTTGTTGAGACTTCGGTATTTCCAGAGCCGAAGAGAGTTCGTACCAGTATTTCCACACGGAGGCAGTCATTCAGACGCCGCGACAGGTATCGTTCCGGTACGAGGGGTAGCAGAGATTCGGGATGGGGTCGGATGTTTAGTTCGTATCCCCAGGACGGTCAGCAGTCGCCGCGGGGTTGCTACAGATGTGGCAGCCTACTTCACCTCGTTCGAGATTGTCCAGAGACACACCGGAGGGAGGCGGCAGCACCGCGTGTTACCTTACCACCTTCACCACCCCAGAGGGCGTTGCCCGTTGCGCCTACCGTTGCTCCGCGCCAGACTTATGCTCAGAGAGGTCGCGGGCGTGGAGGAGTTGCTCAGAGAGGACGAGATGACCGAGGCAGAGGTCAGTCAGTTACAGGTGGTGGACAGGCGAGGGTCTTTGCTTTGACACATCAGGACGCGCAGGCGTCCAATGCAGTGGTTTCAGGTATCCTCCCTGTATGTTCGGTTGATGCACATGTATTGTTCGATCCCGGATCCACACACTCGTACGTATCCACACACTTCGTGCCGAGTTTGGGTAGAGAGTCTGGCTTACTTGATCAGCCGCTTGTGGTGACTACTCCTGTGGGAGAGTCGTTTGTTGCTAGGCACGTGTTCCGATCCTGTATCGTCTGTATTGGCGAGAGAGAGTTGCCTGTCGACTTGATCCTTCTGGAGATGTTGGACTTCGACGTTCTTTTGGGCATGGATTGGTTAGCCACGTGCTATGCTTCTTTGGACTGCCGCGAGAAGACAGTTAGATTCTGTTTCCCCGGTGAGTCGGTTTTTGTTGTGTTGGGGGACCGTAGTGCCGCCCCTCACAGTGTGATTTCTTCTTTTCGCGCTGGACAGCTTTTGAGGAAGGGATGTCAGGGATTTCTCGCCTATGTTCGCGATGCTCGCGCTACAGAGGTTCCATTGGATCAGGTTCCGGTAGTTAGCGAGTTTCCTGATGTGTTCCCTGACGAGCTTCCTGGGTTGCCGCCCGAGCGCGACATTTCTTTCTGTATTGATTTGGTTCCTGGTTCGGGGCCTATTTCTATACCGCCCTATCGGATGGCCCCGGCGGAACTTCGTGAGCTGAAGGGTCAGTTACAGGATTTGCTGGACAAGGGACTTATTCGACCCAGTGTTTCTCCTTGGGGTGCTCCAGTCCTGTTCGTCAAGAAGAAGGATGGCAGTTTGCGTCTTTGTATCGACAACCGCCGGCTGAACAGGGTGACAGTGCGGAACAGGTATCCTTTGCCGCGTATCGACGATTTGTTCGACCAGCTTCAGGGGGCAGGGTACTTTTCGAGGATCGATTTACGATCGGGCTATCATCAGCTGCGGGTTCGACAGGAGGACATTCCCCGGACAGCTTTCCGTACGCGCTATGGCCATTACGAATTTTTGGTGATGTCGTTCGGACTCACCAATGCGCCAGCAGCCTTCATGGATTTGATGAACCGTATTTTCCGGCCTTATTTGGATCTGTTCATCATAGTCTTCATCGACGATATCTTGGTGTATTCCCGGAGTAGTGAGGAGCACGAGCAGCACCTGCGGGTTACATTGCAGACATTGAGGGAGCACCAGCTTTATGCGAAATTCTCCAAGTGTGCATTTTGGCTAGACAGCGTGGACTTCTTGGGTCACGTGATTTCACGAGACGGTATATGTGTTGACCCGAGGAAGATCGAGGCCGTTCAGCGTTGGCCCAGACCCACATCGGTGACGGAGATTCGCAGCTTTTTGGGATTGGCCGGTTACTACAGGCGTTTTGTGCAGGACTTCTCACGTATTGCTACACCGTTGACCGGGTTGACCCGGAAGGGAGTTCCCTTCGATTGGACGGAGGAGTGCGAGCACAGTTTTCAGCAGTTACGGACTCGGCTGACGACGGCACCGGTGTTATCTTTACCTTCCGGATCGGGCGGATTTGTGGTCTTTTGTGATGCTTCTCGAGTGGGATTGGGATGCGTTCTGATGCAGCATGATAGGGTGATCGCGTATGCCTCGCGACAATTGAAGAAGCACGAGCAGAACTACCCCACTCATGATTTGGAGATGGCAGCAGTGGTCTTCGCACTTAAGATCTGGCGACATTACTTATACGGTGAGTCGTGCCAGATATTTACGGATCACAATAGTCTGAAATACATATTCCAGCAGCGGGACCTGAACCTTCGACAGCGTCGATGGATGGAGTTAGTGAAGGATTACGACTGCGAGATCTTATATCACCCGGGCAAGGCAAATGTGGTGGCGGATGCTTTGAGCAGGAGGCCCGGGAGTAGTTTATCTTGTTTGAGCGCAGTACAGGAGCAGTCATCCGCAGATTGGCAGATATTATGCGACAGTCGAGTACAGTTCGAGTTCACGTCGATTGGAGGACAGATAGCGCATGTCCGTGCACGCCCACAGTTGATTGATCGTATACGTGAGGCACAGCTCAGTGATGACCGGTGTTCAGAGATCATGGCACAGATGGGACAGGACCGATTTTCCGAGTTCGTGATCGATGATCAGGGGATACTACGGTTTGGAGTCAGACTGTGCGTACCTGATGCTGAGGGACTGAGGCGTGAGATTCTTGAGGAGGCACATCGATCGGTGTATAGCGTCCATCCCGGTTCCACCAAGATGTATCATGATATGAGAGATGTTTACTGGTGGGACGGAATGAAGAGGGACATTGCAGATTTTGTATCGAGATGCCTGACTTGTCAGCAAGTCAAGGCTGAGCACCAGAGGCCCGCGGGAGAGCTACAGCCGTTACCCATTCCGGAGTGGAAATGGGAACAGATTTCGATGGACTTCGTGGTGGGTCTACCCAGGACTAGTCGGGGGTATGACTCCATCTGGGTGATTGTGGATCGTTTGACGAAAGCGGCTCACTTCCTACCGGTGAAGACGACTTTCGGATTTACTCAGTATGCCCAGATCTATATTGACGAGATAGTGCGACTACACGGAGTCCCGACGTGCATTGTGTCCGACAGAGGCACCCAGTTTACTAGTAGACTATGGCAGAGGCTTCAGGAGGCTTTGGGCACTCGCTTGAGTTTCAGCACGGCATTTCATCCGCAGACCGACGGACAGTCAGAGCGGACCATCCAGACTCTCGAGGACATGCTCAGAGCTTGTGTACTAGATTTCGGAGGTAGCTGGGATCATCATCTGCCCTTAGTAGAGTTCTCCTACAATAACAGCTACCAGGAGACTATTCAGATGGCACCATTTGAGGCACTTTATGGGACGAAATGTAGGTCGCCTACTTGTTGGACAGAGCTCAGTGAGAGCAGTATCTTAGGGCCCCAGATCGTCGAGGAGACGACCGCGAAGATCCAGTTGATTCGCGATAGGATGAGAGCAGCGCAGAGTAGGCAGAGGGCTTATGCAGACCGTCGACGACGCAGACTTGAGTTTTCTGTTGGTGATCATGTTTTCTTGAGGGTCTCCCCAATGAAAGGTGTGATGAGGTTTGGGAAGAAGGGGAAGCTTAGCCCCAGGTATGTGGGCCCCTTCGAGATCCTCGAGCGTGTCGGTGCAGTGGCTTACCGGTTAGCTCTTCCACCCAGCTTTCCAGACGTGCACCCCGTATTCCATGTTTCAATGCTCCGCAGATATCTACATGATCCTTCGCACGCGATTCAGCATCCGACGATCCAGCTTGAGCGTGATCTTTCCTATGCAGAGCAGCCAGTGATGATCTTGGATCGACAAGTGAAGAAATTGAGATCGAAGGAGATTCCATCAGTTAAAGTGCTTTGGCGTGGTCAGAACCGTGAAGAGGTCACTTGGGAGACCGAAAGCAAGATGATGAAGACGTATCCCCATCTTTTTGAAGGTAACCTTAGTTAGATTTTTTTTGAAATTCGGGGACGAATTTCTTTAAGGGGGAGAGATTGTAACACCTTAGGATAAGGGTTAGTGTATAATTATAATTAAATAATGATTTTTAATAAAAAGTTTACCAAACTGTGTTTTAAATATTTTTCCTAATTTAATAAACATTTTCCCAAAATTTTCCTAAACTTGCACACACATGTGCATGTAAACTAGGGTTTTTAAATTAAGTAAATACAATAATTATTAACCATGGTGGGTTAATTGTAGGATTAATTCTTTTGGATTCTTAAATGGGTTTATTTAATTAGTTAAATTAAAAGATTACTTTAATTTGAATTATGGAATTAGTGTTGACTTGTGTGAGAGAGAGAGAATGCATCATGGCTTTAGGCCATGCTTGCATTAAATGAGGTGAGAGAGAGAGAGGGGTGACTTTTGTGTGAATGATTAGGGTGGCTCTCATTTCTTTCTTTGGTTTTCTCTCAAACTCTCACACTCTCACATACACAACACACCAACACACTCACACAACACACTTACCTCTCCCCAGCTCCAGAAGCAGCAGCAGGCACAGCCACAGCAGCAGCAACATGAAGCAATAGCAGCAGCAGGAGAATTCAGCAGTAGCAGCAGTGGGCAGCAGCAGCTCCAGCACCCAGTGCAGCCCCTCCCCTTCACTTCTTCTCCTTCCTGCAGCTCCCTAGGGTCGAGAGTGAGGTATATTTCCTATCTTGCTTCCCTAGTTTGCCTAGTTAGTGTAGTTTTGCATCGGTTAAAGGATTTTAGTGTGTTTTAGTGCGATATGGGGTGTTTAGTGTGAACCTTGTGCTTTTGAGGCGAGATTTGGTTTCAGTAGGATGATTGTGGTCTGTTGAGGCCATTGTAACTTAGTCGAACCCCTATTACACTAAAATACCACCAGATTTCATATTTGATGCAAAATGTCGTATTTGGGCAAAAGGTGAGTTTTCTGGAACTGCTATTGACCCGGTGAGTGCAGAGTGAAATTGTGGATATTGTAGCATGGTGGAGAGGAGCTGATACCATAGGTGAAACCCGACCCCCTGACTCCCCACTTTGGCCGCCAAAACCGCCATTCTGGCCGCAAATTGCGGCCAGACAGGAAGGGTTTTGGGTGTTTTTGGGTTCTGTAGGTGTATTCCAGTGTGTAGGGTCTTTTGGTATATATATTTTTGTAAGATCAATTCTGTAGGAAAATCTGGGACCAGTTACCCGTTTTGCCGTTTTTCTAAACCTTCGCGACACGCGTGATACGTGAGTAGGTTTGGGTTCTGCGTATCGCGGCGCGTCGGGGTAGTTTCGTGGCGCGTGTTTACACGTTTTAGCGTATCGCGCACACGCGCGATTGGTTTGCGACACAGGTTTCTTGTTGGATTATAATGTCGCGTTTTGTGACTTAAGCTTATATGTGTATGTGATTCTAGGTTCGCAGGCCAGTGAGACGGACGCTGCGAAGAAGGGCAAGCAAGTGGTTGGATACACTTAGCGCGAGACACGGTGAGTAGATTTCACATCTACGGGGATATCGCCCGCATGGCGTTATGCGTCAGGGCTGATAGGATCTTAGTATTACATATTGCATTTACCTATGGACTGTCATCTCATATTGCATTTCCCTGCTATGTGTTATTGATATATGCTAGAACTGATAGAACACCACACTATTACTAACGGTTTATGTTGCACGAGCACTATTTACATGCTACACACACACCTTTAGTAATTGCCATTCCACACTCACTGTAGAACTGCCATGATTATACTGTTGTGTTATTGCTGTAGTTCACCATACATGTGATTGACTATGATTTCCTGGACATTGGGAGCCGCATGACATCTTTAAAAACGGAAGCTATTTTAAAAAGCGGCTTTCCCTTATATACCTGCCATGGATTGATCATATTGTACCTCGCATTGGATTGACTTATTGATGATGGATTTTTCATGTGATTTCTGTTTTGAGGACCGTGGAATTATTTAAGGTAAGATATGCTATTTTGAAAACCCGGTACCTCGTGATATGATATTTTGGTGTGTCCACCACGCGTTTTCTCGGTGCTGAGACGTGTGCTTGAAACCCGATTCGAGGAGTGGATGTTCCGTTTGCGGGTTCGTGGTGGGCCCGGTATGGTTCCCCTCGGCGAGATGATCGATGGGATTTGCCGATTGAGTCTGGAGGCGGGCGAGTACCTACCGGTGATTGGTTGGACCTGGCAGTTGTCCGGAGGATACTGACCAGAGTCGAGTGATGGATGCGGGATGACCGTGCTGCCGGGGCCGAGGGCCGATACCGCAGACGGACCCCGTGGGGCCGGTCCGGATTGACGGCGCCCGATATTCGAGGATATACGTGTCGATGCTGGTGTAGCGTCTTGAAAAGTCGTTTTGGTGTTTTCCTGAAATTCGGTGAAAATTCGGTATTTTTCCGAAAACCGTCTTTCTCGATATTTTGCAGTTTAGGGCTAATTATACTTAAAGTGGATAGATAATTACTTGTTTTTAGTGACTAATGAGTTAATTATGAAATTTTGGTCATTTAAAAATTTTTCCCTATTTTTCATTTTTTTAATATTATTTAAGCCGGTAAGAAAATACATTAAATAAGCGATAAATACAAATTTTTCCGGGCTAATTTTAATCTCTAAAATTATGATAATTATATTCTAGTGATAACATGAATTTTTAGTAATTTATTTTGATTTTTAACCAATTTTTATAAATTGAAACGAAATTATTGAATTTTGGGCTAAAACTTGCAATTTTTGAGTTGTAGGGGGCCTTTTTGCATAAAATTTCTTTTGTAAAACCCCTCTATCTTTTCCCTCAGCCCAAGAACAGCCCAAGCCTTGGCCAAGACCAGAAAATTCTGACCTCTCTCTTTCTTGAGTTGTTTCTTGAGTTAATGGATAGTTTATGGTATTTATTTTAATAAAATGGTTAATGTATTATACTTTTGACTTTAGAAACTTGACCAAGACTTTTCCTCACTTGCCCACACCCCCCACCTTACCTCCAACCTGGCCGAAACTGAACCCTCCCCTTCTTCATCTTTTTCCTTTTCATTTTTGTTCAATTTTCTTCAAAATTTACAAGAAAATTCAACAAATATCCATAAATCCTTCTCTTTTTCAACACAAAATCCTTATGCTACCTCTTCTCAAGCTTAATATGGTTGAAATCATGTGGAAAGGAGGCATTTTTGGAGGAAACTTTCTTGCTTGATCTATTGATCAAGAGGTATAAATTCCATCTTGTTAAATTTCTTGTTTAAGTGCTTATGTGTTATGGGTTAGTGTTAATTTAGTGTAGTTAATCTAGTTTCCTTAGATTTTGTTTGAAAAATGAACTAGGTTTTGAACCATGATAATTTAATTAAGTTGTTATTTTGTTAATCTAGTTGTTAGTAAACTAATCTATATGGTTACCTTATTATGTAGTCTTTAATTATGCTAATTTAGGTAATTTTAGAAGTTGATTTTAGTTGTAAAGTTGTTGTTTTAAGGTTTTCAAGAAGAGGTTTTGGTATGGAAATGGTATTTGAAACATGTTTAGTGAGTTGATTAAACCTAATTTGTGTTGATTAAACCTAAATTGCTATCTAGTGTTTTGCTAACCTTAAGCTAAGTGGTTAATTTGCTTATTAGGCTAAATTATAGTGTTAAAGTAAGGATTTCTTATATAATTTGAGTTATGTTTGCTATTTATAAAAATCAAGAGAAGGGTTGGTTGTGGAAAATATGTTTTTAAGCATAGTTAAGGGTTTAAAATTAGTGTAGTGGCTATCTAGTGAGTTAGTTTGGATTGTTGTGTTGGATTGTGTTAACTTTGTCGCTAATTGTCGATGTTTGCACTAAATTGCAAATTAGTGCTTACTAGTTTTTACTAAAATATTGTGATGAGTTAATTGTGGCATCTTGATGATTTTGTTGGCTTGTCCTACGACTTTTAGGATGCGTGAGTGCGGTTTTTGGGTAGTCGGGTTTTAGTTTTGCCGGGTGACCCAAAATCGGCGTTTTTGGCAGTTTTTGCGATTTTCGCGTGTGTCCGCGCACTTTGTGCACGTTGTACCCAGTTAGCGAACTTTAGTAGTTTCGTTGGGGTTTTGCGTCGTTCTTGATGCGTAACCTTATGTTTGGTATTGATGTAAATTCCAGGTTCGGTCGCGGAGACGTCAGACGCGGCGCGAAAGGGAAAGGCAGTGATTGGACACAGCTAGCCAGGGATCCCGGTGAGTAGATTTAACATCTACGGGGGACGATCGTCTGGATGGCGCAAGTCGCCCGGTAGATTTAGTAAACTGGAAAATAGTAAATTGGATAATCACTTGTGACATAGAATAATAATACTGGCATGAAAATTTCTGCCATTAGATCAGTAGGTTATATCCATATACGCAAACTTAATTGTAGGACACATGCACCATTACCAGGTTTTTATATGCAGCACGAGCACTATTCATGTTTACACACACACCCTGGTAATTGCCATGCCACCACACTAGATAACCTTTAATTTAAACCTTTTATTAATTGGTACTTAAATTGTGCTATTTCCTTAAAATGAAACCCTAGGATTGCTATTCATGTGCATGTACTTCATCATATTAATTGTTCATGCTTAATACATTAATCACACATCGTTACTTGATTATTGATATCATACGCATTCATTATCATTGATATATGCACTTATGAGGATTTTCGTGAGATTTTATGATATTGCTGGATTTCGGGGGAAAGCCGCAAAATTTCCAAACTTATGATATTTTTAAAACATGTAAATTGCGGTTTTCTAGTGATGTAAGTGTCGTCCACCATGAGTTTGCTGTGGTTTTTGGAGACCCGTTTCGAGGAGTTGGATGAACCGTTTCGGGTACATGGTGGACCCGGTAAGGTACCCCGGGGCAAGAAGACGTGGTGTTGACGATGAGCCTGGCAGGGGACGGATTACCTACCGGTGATTTCATTGGGCACGGCGGATATCCAGAGGATACCGACCGGGGCCGTGAGAGGATGATATATTGATACTGAGATGGGTCAGCCGGATGGCTGAGGCCAGAGACACTATGACATGGATTTATGAGATTTGAGACAGCTTTTGGGTGTCGTTGCTGGACACCGATTTTTGTCGATTCATTGACATTATGCTGGCATTCTAAAAGAGTTTCAAAAACAAAAAGAGATAAGATATTTTATATATATACCTATTGAGACCTCAGATTTTCATGTTGCATACATATTGGCACACTGATATTGTATACACACCTGCTAGTGCATCTAGTCATACCTGTATTTTAGATGCTAGGATGCTTGTGTGCATGCTTACGATAGCCTTTGTAGATGCTATTTATTACTCACGAGTTGGCAACTCACCCCCGTTGTGCCACAGTCTTTTGCAGGTCCGCTCCGTCAGTTCAGTAGCGGCGGGCGCACTTGTCTTTTGCCTCTTTTGCCTGAGCTCGAGAGTTGCTCATAGGTGGGTTATGTTATCATTTTTGTACCACCTTGTATATTTTTGTATCTAGTGTACTCCATCTACTGTTCTACCAGATATTTGTATATTGACCTAGAGATGAGACTGTGAGGTTGTGGATTTTATGCTGTATTTTGGGGTCGAGCTCACTTGAGCCGACATATTACTTTTTCATGCTTCCTTATGCTTTATTATGCTTTATTATGCTTGTTGTCATTTACATTGCGTGGGATTTGTGACCGCCGTATGGCGAAGAGCTAGCTCCCGCTTGGGGATGCCCTATTTTGTTGGATTCATGTATATATATTTTGTCGTACCCATTTTTGGGGGCCAGTATTTACAAAGGAGACTCTGCCGAAATTTTCGGGAAAATTTGTATTGTTTTTAAAAAGTGTTTTACATGACTTATTTGATAACTCGCTTTCAATTGATTGGGTTTTCTTCACTCTTTTGCTTCATTGGTTTTGTTTTCTGGGCTTTGGCTTACTTATTTTACGGACGCCTTTAGACGTTTCGTGAACTTAAGTGCCAGTCACGTTCCGTACCCTGCGGGTCGTGACAAAGTTGGTATCAGAGCGATAGGTTTCACCTTTGTGAGTGTAGGATGACCCTTGGTAGATGGAGTAAGTGACTTAAGCAGGGTAACGTAGCGTGCGTATGTCCGCGGCATACTTACGATACGGTACTCCGCCTAAGTGACTTTAGGATATACTTGCTTGAAAAATTCCTTCTTCAATTCCGTGTATCCTATGATCCTATTGCACTGTCCTTACTATCCGTTTTCCTGTGACAGCCACTATGCCGCCGAAGGCTACGAGGGCACAGAGGGCTGCCGCCAGAGACGAGATTCGAGCTGGCTCGTCCGAGACTAGGACTGAGCAGGGTGGTATGCCTACGCCGCTGGGACAGACCGATCCACCTTCCCCAGGCCGTATGGATAGGCTCGAGACCGGTATGGAGGAGTTGCGACAGATGATGGGAGGCATGCAGGAGCTGCGTCAGATGGTAGGATCCCTAGTTGCAGCCAGTCGTACACCGAGGCCGGATGACGTACCTACTACATCACAGACGACCATGATACCTGCTCCTACTACCACCACCGTGGCCATTCCGGTTTCACTACAGGACTTCATGAGGCTGAGACCTCCAGTATTCACCGGCACCGAGGCAGCGGAGGACCCACAGACGTTCCTTGATAGTTTAGCCAGGATCTGCCGTTCGCTGAGATGTTCGGATGATCGATGGGTAGAGCTTGCCAGTTTCCGGCTAGAGGGTCTCGCGCAGACATGGTGGGAGTCAGTCTTGAGAGGTCGAGCTGCAGATCTACCGCCTATGACTTGGGCCGAGTTTACAGCGGTCTTTCTAGCCCGTTTCCTTCCAGAGAGCGTTCGTGACGCCAGAGCTCGCAGCTTCGAGGCCTTAGTCAAGACACCTGGGATGACGGTGTCTGAGTATGACATCCAGTTTACACAGTTGTCCCGATATGCTCAGTATTTGGTGGATACCGAGGAGAAGATGGTGAAGAGGTTCGTACAGGGACTTGATGCCCAGCTATATCTTGCCATTGGCGCCCAGCGCTACGACACTTATTCAGCTGCTAGGGATACGGCATTGCGGATGGAGGCACGCATATCGCAGACTTCGGCCGTTTCTGGGCCGAAGAGGATGCGCACCGATGTACCGCCTCAGAGGCAGCGCGCCAGATTCTTTCCGAGAGATAGGCCAGGCAGAGGATTTGGACGGGGACAGTTATATGGTTCTTATTCCCAGGGGCAACAGCCGTCGCCAGGATGTTTTGGGTGCGGGAGTTTGCACCATCTTGTCAGAGACTGCCCAGTGAGACGACAGGGAGCAGCGGCAGTTCCGCACGTGACCCTACCACCATCACCACCCCCTCCTCAGAGAGCCCTACTTCCTACCCCAGGCGATGCTCCACGCCAGTTAGGTGCACCGAGAGGCCGTGGACGCGGCGGTCCTGTTCAGAGAGGACGAGGAGGCAGAGGCCGAGGTCGAGGTCAGCCCGCTACCGGTGGAGGACAGGCCCGAGTTTTTGCTTTGACACCGCAGGATGCGCAGGCATCCAATGCCGTCGTGACAGGTACCTTGCCAGTTTGTTCTTTCGACGCACGGGTATTATTCGACCCAGGTTCTACACATTCGTACGTCTCTACACACTTTGCACCGATGTTGGGCCGTGAGTCGTCGTCGTTAGACCAGCCGCTTGTTGTTGTTACTCCGGTAGGCGAGTCGTTTGTCGCTCGGTTTGTATTTCGTTTGTGTTCCGTTCGTATCGGGGAGAGGGATTCATCAGTTGATTTGATACTCCTCGATATGTTGGACTTTGATGTGCTTCTGGGCATGGATTGGCTAGCCACTTGTTATGCTTCGGTGGACTGCCGTGAGAAGGCAGTCAGATTTAGCTTTCCGGGAGAGCCAGTCCTTGTTATTCAGGGAGACCGCAGTGTCGCCCTTCCCAGCTTAATTTCTTCTCTTCGCGCTGGTCAGCTCTTGCGGAAGGGATGTCAGGGATTCTTAGCGTTTGTTTGTGATACTCGAGCTACAGAGGTTCCGTTGGACCGGGTCCCGGTAGTTTGTGAGTTCCCTGATGTTTTCCCTGATGAGCTACCTGGACTACCGCCCGAGCGCGATGTTGAGTTCTGCATTGATTTGATTCCCGGTTCGGGGCCTATTTCTATACCGCCTTATCGGATGGCCCCTGCAGAGCTTCGAGAGCTGAAGGATCAGTTGCAGGATTTGTTAGATAAGGGGCTTATTCGACCGAGTGTTTCTCCGTGGGGTGCTCCGGTCCTGTTTGTCAAGAAGAAGGATGGAAGTTTGCGCTTGTGTATCGACTACCGCCAGCTGAACAAAGTTACCATTCGGAACAGATATCCGTTGCCGCGCATTGATGATTTGTTCGACCAGCTTCAGGGTGCGGGGTATTTTTCGAGGATCGACTTGCGATCAGGATACCATCAGCTGCGAGTCCGACAGGAGGATATACCGAGGACAGCTTTCCGTACACGCTATGGCCACTACGAGTTTTTGGTGATGTCGTTCGGACTCACCAACGCCCCAGCAGCATTTATGGATTTGATGAACCGTACATTCAGGCCGTATCTTGACTTGTTCATCATCGTGTTTATCGACGATATCTTGGTGTACTCCCGGAGCAGAGAGGAGCACGAGCAGCACTTGCGGATTACGTTACAGACTCTGAGGGAGCACCAGCTGTTCGCGAAGTTCTCCAAGTGTGCTTTCTGGCTGGACAGCGTCGGATTCTTGGGTCACGTGGTTACGAGAGACGGCATTTGTGTGGACCCGAAGAAGATTGAGGCTGTTCAGCAGTGGCCCCGACCTACATCGGTTACTGAGATCCGTAGTTTTCTAGGCTTGGCGGGCTACTACAGGCGTTTTGTTCAGGACTTCTCCCGTATAGCTGCACCGTTGACCAGTTTGACCCGGAAGGGAGTTCCTTTCGTCTGGACGGAGGAGTGCGAGCGCAGTTTTCAGCAGCTGCGGACATGTTTGACTACGGCGCCGGTATTATCTCTACCTTCAGGATCTGGCGGATTTGTTGTCTACTGTGATGCTTCGCGAGTGGGATTAGGATGCGTTTTGATGCAGCATGGCCGGGTGATCGCTTATGCTTCTCGGCAGTTGAAGAAGCATGAACAGAACTACCCCACTCATGATTTGGAGATGGCTGCAGTGGTCTTTGCACTGAAGATTTGGCGACATTACCTTTACGGCGAGTCATGTCAGATATTCACCGATCACAAGAGCTTAAAGTACATATTTCAGCAGCGAGACCTGAACCTCAGACAGCGTCGTTGGATGGAGTTGGTGAAAGACTACGACTGCGAGATCTTATATCACCCCGGCAAGGCGAATGTGGTGGCAGATGCGTTGAGTAGGAGGCCCGGGGGTAGTCTATCCTCTTTGCGCGCAGTGCAGAGGCAGTCGTCAGCAGATTGGCAGACGTTATGCGACAGCCGAGTTGAGTTCGAGTTCACTCAGACAGGGGGACAGCTCGCGCATGTTCGTGCACGCCCACAGTTGCTTGACCGTATATATGAGGCGCAGCGCAGTGACGACCGTTGCTCAGAGATCATGGCACAGATGGGACAGGGCAGATTTTCCGAGTTCATGGTTGACGATCAGGGGATTTTACGATATGGATCTAGACTGTGCGTACCAGATGCTGATGGATTACGGCGCGACATTCTCGTGGAGGCACACCGATCAGTGTATAGTGTCCACCCCGGTTCCACCAAGATGTACCAGGATATGAGAGAGACCTACTGGTGGGACGGGATGAAGAGGGACATTGCGGAGTTCGTTTCGAGATGCCTGACTTGTCAGCAAGTCAAGGCCGAGCACCAGAGGCCCGCAGGAGAGCTACAGCCGTTACCCATTCCAGAGTGGAAATGGGAGCAGATTTCGATGGACTTCGTTGTGGGTCTACCCAGGACCAGTCGAGGGTACGACTCCATCTGGGTGATCGTGGACAGATTGACGAAAGCGGCTCACTTCCTTCCAGTGAAGACGACTTTCAGCTTCGCTCAGTATGCTCAGCTCTATATTGACGAGATCGTGCGACTACATGGCGTACCGACTTGTATCGTGTCAGATCGAGGCACTCAGTTCACCAGCCGACTTTGGCAGAGACTTCAGGAGGCTTTGGGCACTCGTTTGAGCTTCAGCACAGCGTTTCATCCGCAGACAGACGGACAGTCAGAGCGGACCATTCAGACCCTCGAGGACATGCTCAGAGCGTGCGTTTTAGACTTTGGTGGTAGCTGGGATCGTCATTTACCTCTAGTGGAGTTCTCCTACAACAACAGCTTCCAGGATACTATTCAGATGGCACCTTTCGAGGCATTGTATGGGAGGAGATGCAGATCGCCCGTTTGTTGGACAGAGCTCAGCGAGAGCAGCATTTTGGGGCCGCAGCTTGTTGAGGAGACGACAGCGAAGATACAGTTGATCCGAGACCGGATGAGAGCGGCTCAGAGCAGGCAGAAATCGTATGCAGACAGGCGCCGTCGCAGTTTAGAGTTCGCAGTTGGCGACCATGTTTTTCTGAAGGTCTCACCGATGAAGGGCGTGATGCGTTTTGGGCGAAAGGGGAAGCTTAGCCCTAGATTCGTAGGTCCCTTCGAGATCCTCGAGCGTGTCGGCGCTGTTGCATATCGTTTGGCTCTTCCACCCAGCTTTCCCGATGTTCACCCCGTTTTTCATGTTTCGATGCTCCGCAAGTACCTTCACGACCCTTCGCATGCGATTCAGCACCCGACAGTCCAGCTAGAGCGCGACCTTTCCTTTGCAGAGCAGCCGGTGGCCATCCTAGATCGGCAGGTGAAGAAGTTGAGATCGAAGATTATACCAACCGTCAAGGTCCTTTGGCGTAGCCCGAGCAGCGAGGAGGTTACCTGGGAGGCCGAGGGCGAGATGAGGAAGAAATATCCCCATCTCTTTGAAGGTACGCGTAGCTATATTCTTAAATTCGGGGACCGAATTTCTTTAAGGGGGGAAGATTGTAGCGTCTTGAAAAGTCGTTTTGGTGTTTTCCTGAAATTCGGTGAAAATTCGGTATTTTTCCGAAAACCGTCTTTCTCGATATTTTGCAGTTTAGGGCTAATTATACTTAAAGTGGATAGATAATTACTTGTTTTTAGTGACTAATGAGTTAATTATGAAATTTTGGTCATTTAAAAATTTTTCCCTATTTTTCATTTTTTTAATATTATTTAAGCCGGTAAGAAAATACATTAAATAAGCGATAAATACAAATTTTTCCGGGCTAATTTTAATCTCTAAAATTATGATAATTATATTCTAGTGATAACATGAATTTTTAGTAATTTATTTTGATTTTTAACCAATTTTTATAAATTGAAACGAAATTATTGAATTTTGGGCTAAAACTTGCAATTTTTGAGTTGTAGGGGGCCTTTTTGCATAAAATTTCTTTTGTAAAACCCCTCTATCTTTTCCCTCAGCCCAAGAACAGCCCAAGCCTTGGCCAAGACCAGAAAATTCTGACCTCTCTCTTTCTTGAGTTGTTTCTTGAGTTAATGGATAGTTTATGGTATTTATTTTAATAAAATGGTTAATGTATTATACTTTTGACTTTAGAAACTTGACCAAGACTTTTCCTCACTTGCCCACACCCCCCACCTTACCTCCAACCTGGCCGAAACTGAACCCTCCCCTTCTTCATCTTTTTCCTTTTCATTTTTGTTCAATTTTCTTCAAAATTTACAAGAAAATTCAACAAATATCCATAAATCCTTCTCTTTTTCAACACAAAATCCTTATGCTACCTCTTCTCAAGCTTAATATGGTTGAAATCATGTGGAAAGGAGGCATTTTTGGAGGAAACTTTCTTGCTTGATCTATTGATCAAGAGGTATAAATTCCATCTTGTTAAATTTCTTGTTTAAGTGCTTATGTGTTATGGGTTAGTGTTAATTTAGTGTAGTTAATCTAGTTTCCTTAGATTTTGTTTGAAAAATGAACTAGGTTTTGAACCATGATAATTTAATTAAGTTGTTATTTTGTTAATCTAGTTGTTAGTAAACTAATCTATATGGTTACCTTATTATGTAGTCTTTAATTATGCTAATTTAGGTAATTTTAGAAGTTGATTTTAGTTGTAAAGTTGTTGTTTTAAGGTTTTCAAGAAGAGGTTTTGGTATGGAAATGGTATTTGAAACATGTTTAGTGAGTTGATTAAACCTAATTTGTGTTGATTAAACCTAAATTGCTATCTAGTGTTTTGCTAACCTTAAGCTAAGTGGTTAATTTGCTTATTAGGCTAAATTATAGTGTTAAAGTAAGGATTTCTTATATAATTTGAGTTATGTTTGCTATTTATAAAAATCAAGAGAAGGGTTGGTTGTGGAAAATATGTTTTTAAGCATAGTTAAGGGTTTAAAATTAGTGTAGTGGCTATCTAGTGAGTTAGTTTGGATTGTTGTGTTGGATTGTGTTAACTTTGTCGCTAATTGTCGATGTTTGCACTAAATTGCAAATTAGTGCTTACTAGTTTTTACTAAAATATTGTGATGAGTTAATTGTGGCATCTTGATGATTTTGTTGGCTTGTCCTACGACTTTTAGGATGCGTGAGTGCGGTTTTTGGGTAGTCGGGTTTTAGTTTTGCCGGGTGACCCAAAATCGGCGTTTTTGGCAGTTTTTGCGATTTTCGCGTGTGTCCGCGCACTTTGTGCACGTTGTACCCAGTTAGCGAACTTTAGTAGTTTCGTTGGGGTTTTGCGTCGTTCTTGATGCGTAACCTTATGTTTGGTATTGATGTAAATTCCAGGTTCGGTCGCGGAGACGTCAGACGCGGCGCGAAAGGGAAAGGCAGTGATTGGACACAGCTAGCCAGGGATCCCGGTGAGTAGATTTAACATCTACGGGGGACGATCGTCTGGATGGCGCAAGTCGCCCGGTAGATTTAGTAAACTGGAAAATAGTAAATTGGATAATCACTTGTGACATAGAATAATAATACTGGCATGAAAATTTCTGCCATTAGATCAGTAGGTTATATCCATATACGCAAACTTAATTGTAGGACACATGCACCATTACCAGGTTTTTATATGCAGCACGAGCACTATTCATGTTTACACACACACCCTGGTAATTGCCATGCCACCACACTAGATAACCTTTAATTTAAACCTTTTATTAATTGGTACTTAAATTGTGCTATTTCCTTAAAATGAAACCCTAGGATTGCTATTCATGTGCATGTACTTCATCATATTAATTGTTCATGCTTAATACATTAATCACACATCGTTACTTGATTATTGATATCATACGCATTCATTATCATTGATATATGCACTTATGAGGATTTTCGTGAGATTTTATGATATTGCTGGATTTCGGGGGAAAGCCGCAAAATTTCCAAACTTATGATATTTTTAAAACATGTAAATTGCGGTTTTCTAGTGATGTAAGTGTCGTCCACCATGAGTTTGCTGTGGTTTTTGGAGACCCGTTTCGAGGAGTTGGATGAACCGTTTCGGGTACATGGTGGACCCGGTAAGGTACCCCGGGGCAAGAAGACGTGGTGTTGACGATGAGCCTGGCAGGGGACGGATTACCTACCGGTGATTTCATTGGGCACGGCGGATATCCAGAGGATACCGACCGGGGCCGTGAGAGGATGATATATTGATACTGAGATGGGTCAGCCGGATGGCTGAGGCCAGAGACACTATGACATGGATTTATGAGATTTGAGACAGCTTTTGGGTGTCGTTGCTGGACACCGATTTTTGTCGATTCATTGACATTATGCTGGCATTCTAAAAGAGTTTCAAAAACAAAAAGAGATAAGATATTTTATATATATACCTATTGAGACCTCAGATTTTCATGTTGCATACATATTGGCACACTGATATTGTATACACACCTGCTAGTGCATCTAGTCATACCTGTATTTTAGATGCTAGGATGCTTGTGTGCATGCTTACGATAGCCTTTGTAGATGCTATTTATTACTCACGAGTTGGCAACTCACCCCCGTTGTGCCACAGTCTTTTGCAGGTCCGCTCCGTCAGTTCAGTAGCGGCGGGCGCACTTGTCTTTTGCCTCTTTTGCCTGAGCTCGAGAGTTGCTCATAGGTGGGTTATGTTATCATTTTTGTACCACCTTGTATATTTTTGTATCTAGTGTACTCCATCTACTGTTCTACCAGATATTTGTATATTGACCTAGAGATGAGACTGTGAGGTTGTGGATTTTATGCTGTATTTTGGGGTCGAGCTCACTTGAGCCGACATATTACTTTTTCATGCTTCCTTATGCTTTATTATGCTTTATTATGCTTGTTGTCATTTACATTGCGTGGGATTTGTGACCGCCGTATGGCGAAGAGCTAGCTCCCGCTTGGGGATGCCCTATTTTGTTGGATTCATGTATATATATTTTGTCGTACCCATTTTTGGGGGCCAGTATTTACAAAGGAGACTCTGCCGAAATTTTCGGGAAAATTTGTATTGTTTTTAAAAAGTGTTTTACATGACTTATTTGATAACTCGCTTTCAATTGATTGGGTTTTCTTCACTCTTTTGCTTCATTGGTTTTGTTTTCTGGGCTTTGGCTTACTTATTTTACGGACGCCTTTAGACGTTTCGTGAACTTAAGTGCCAGTCACGTTCCGTACCCTGCGGGTCGTGACAGCTGGACACGGGTATTTTATGATGTTTTGGGTGCCGATGTTGGGCACTCGTGATTCCTCCGAGATATACAGGATTTGAGGGCCGATGGGTGTGCCGGCGTCTGAGTATATGTGGGATTTGAGTGCAGTTTGAGGCACCGATCATTGCTTTCCATGTTGACATAGTCCATGTAGATATTATTTATCCCATACTCAGTATTGATTACTATACATCTCATCCTGTGGCATTTACCTGTTAGAGTACATGCATTACTACTGTATCCACTGTTGACATGCATTGATATCATCTGCTGGCATTAGTAGAGCCACGCTATATGTGCATGCCTGCGATCACCTTTATATGTTATCTCTATTCACGAGTTGGCAACTCACCCCCGTTGTGCCACAGTGTTTGCAGGTTGCCCTTGGGAGTAGTCACGGCTGGCTGTTACCTCATCTTTTGGCACAGATACCCCTTTTGAGCAGAGATAGCCCTTTTGCTGTTTAGGTGGGTTTTGTACGGTATCTGTTATCTTTCAGTTGTATATTGATGTATCTAGTACTCTCCATCTACCTTATGTATTGACTTAGAGACAGTTGTGAGGACGATATGTATGATTTTATATTCTGGTGTCGAGCTCGCATGTGAGCCGACGTTACTTTATGCAGTCTCATCTTTTATGATATTGTCCTTATTTTACCGTGTATTCTTCGCTACGGCGTCGTATATCATTGTGATGCTTTATTCATGTCACTTGTTATTTCCGCTACACCTTACTTTTACCCGACTTTCGGGGCTAATGTTTTAAAAAAAGGAAATGTTACCAAAATTATAAAACTCATAACTTTTGAACTTAAAAGGGATTTCTACTAAATAAATGGAAGTTTTTCAGACATTTACTATTGCTTTTACAAAATGCTTTAAATCACTCTATAATTATTGGTTTTGATTTCTGGGTTCGGCTTACTTAGCCGCGTTACGCCTGTAGACGTTGCGTGGTTAAGTGCCGGTCACGAGTCGAATTCTCGGGTCGTGACAAGTTTTTACTAGCCGGCTTTGGTTTAAGCCAGATTCTAGTATCGGGTTATTTGATTTATACAGTCTACAGTTTTTCCGTGTTTTCACGGATGCGATGGGCGTTCTCGTAATTATCCGAGAAGCTTCTAGAAGGAGGGTGACTAAGGAGGTTAAGGTGGCATTTTCATTAATTGCTTAAGTGACTCATTCATATGATTCATCATATCATTAAATGCATCATTAATGATCTAATGACTCACATGATGAATCACTCTTTTTGAATAAATGAAGCATGGTGAATAATCATTTAATTGATATTATTTGATAATTCATTATGTTTGATATATTCAAGTGAGAAGCTTTTCTCTTCTCATTATCATCTACACCTTCTCTCCCCTCAAGTGCTCTCCTTCTTAAAACCCGAATCCTACCACTCATGAGTTGAGACCATGGATTAAGATAGACTAAACACTCCAAAACCTAACTCTACATCATCTTAGTTACTTTGGTTAGCAACTAGAGAAACAAAGTTACCTCAAGTCTTGAGGCGTAGCTTGGATTTGGGTACTCGGGTGGATCATCTATCACGGATAGGAGGCCGAGGAGGACTTAGAGATCATAAAGACGAAGTACTAGAATCATTTAGTATAATCTCTTTACATAGGAGCTTAGAACTCTATGCTTGTTGTTAATTATCATTTAGAAAAGATCTTTGGTTAGTCGATGCATGCTACAAAACAAGATCGTTTTTCATATTTCCGCCTCCCCGCAACTCGTGGGTTGTTGCACATCGACTTACAAAACTAATGGTTAAATGATAAATCAACACTTTATTTAGCAACCCGGTCATATCACATACGACCCGACCAAAAGCAAGCCGCCCGATTAATATACAGTATCTCATACGCGCATTTTAACCGGGTCCATGCGCATATCGCATATGCGCACCACAACGTTTCGCCTGGACTAGGTAACTCCTTTGTGGGACTCTAAAACTCGTCAATACGCCGGCAGTGGGTGATGATCATATCAAGCACCCCCAAGCCGCAAGCGGTTAGCTAAACGTAACGGCCACTCGGGTATTGAGCGATCAGAAGAAAACAAGCGAACCTGCTACAACTCCCGTCGAGCCAACCGGCAACACTACCGTACAGTCCGGTCTCTTCATCGGATATGCTGCATATCGAGTCTAGGGATGGTAACGTCGACCACAATAACTCAACAAGTCGTGCCGATGAATGGTCTATAACAGATCGAGAAACTACTGATAACACTTATCAGTAAATCTCAACAGCCCTGGCCAGGGACTTACTGATATAGCCAATCGGGCACAGCACAGCATCAACTCCCAATACCGGGAGAGACGAAACCCCTCCTATCGCTCATCGCCTTCGTGTGTCTCGGGACTGTACCCAACGGCCACCTGTTTGCACGACTCAGTAGAGCCGTGGTAGGGTGGTAATCAAAGTACAGTGGGAGAACACACAAGACTCTATGACGATCTCGGGTCTACAGACAAACCTGCACCAGTGTCACATGAGAACTGCTATCCGACGATAGATATAATTCCATATAGGAGTCCTCGGCGAGTCCTTCCAGTGTACCCAGTCACTACTGAGCACCCGTATACGATCTCGATGTCAAACATCGAGGAATGTGGGAACATCCATCGCCCATCATATGGGTCTAGTATCATATACGCTAGTCTACTCTGGTATATCGATGCCCCGTCTCGATACACCTACGACTAGGGACATTCCAGGATATGCTTGTAAACTACATATGTCCCACTAGTATGATCTCCATCATAATCACAGTAGTCAAGCCTATATCCTCAGGGCTTTATCAACATGTATGAATGAATAAAAGCATGATCAAATCAACATGTCAGATAAAGAAGAACCAGATAGCATACTATCATGACTAGCAAGAATGTACACTGAATATATATATGTATATATATATATATATATATATATACATGTATAAATACATCCACTATCATATAATGGCCTCTAAGGCATACATATATCCAACAATCCCCCACTTGCACTAAGGCCAGTTATTGGCGTATCTCATACCCAACATCTCAGAAAGTCGCTCATGCTGCGGCTGAGGGAGGGCCTTGGTGAGTGGATCCGCGGCGTTATTCTTTGTGTCTACTCTCTTAATCTCAATCTCGCAGCGATCTACAATCTCCCGGATCAAACGAAAGCGCCTCAGGATGTGTCTGGATCGCTGATGGGACCTGGGCTCCTTGGCTAACGCCATAGCCCCATTATTATCACAATACAATGGTATTGGATCAATAATGGTTGGAACTACTCCTAGCTCCGAGACGAACTTCCTTATCCATACGGCTTCCTTGGCGGCATCATTCGCAGCAATGTACTCAGCCTCCATCGTAGAGTCTGCAACGGTATCCTGTTTGGAACTCTTCCAACTTACCGCCCCTCCATTAAGGGAAAATACAAACCCTGAGATAGATTTGCTGTCGTCCTTATCGCTCTGGAAGCTCGAATCGGTAAAGGCCTCGATTTGGAGATCTCCATTACCATACACCAAGAACAATTCTTTAGTTCTTCGCAAGTACTTAAGAATGTTCTTCACAGCTATCCAGTGATTCTCCCCTGCGTTGGATTAATACCTGCTTACAACACTAAGTGCATAAGCTACATCTGGGCGTGTACATAACATCACATACATTATAGATCCTACTGCCGAAGCATAGGGTATAATGCTCATGCGAGCTCTCTCTTCATCGGTCTTTGGACAAGAGTCCTTGGAGAGAGTGACCCCATGGCAAGCGGGTAAGGCATCCTGCTTGGAGTCTTCCATACTAAACCATTTTAGGATAGTGTTGATGTACCTGGTTTGGGACAATCCCAATAACCTCTTGGATATATCCCTATAGATCCTTATGCCCAGAATGTATGTGGCATCACCCAGGTCCTTCATGGAGAACCTTAGTGATAAGAAAGATTTGACCGACTGTAGCATAGGAATATCATTTCCTATCAGAAGAATGTCATCCACGTACAATACGAGGAATGTGACAGATCTTCCTACAGCCTTCTTATAAACACAAGGTTCATCTAGATTTTTGATGAAATCAAACTCTTTGATAACATCATCGAAACAGATGTTCCAACTTCGTGATGCCTCCTTTAACCCATATATGGATTTAAGCAATCTACATGATTTTTCGCTGCTCCCACTGTCAATGAAGCCCTCTGGCTGATCCTGTTGGAGATAGTGCCCTCATAGTCAATTATTGGATCGCAGGTACGTGATTGCAATGATTGCGGAGGACCTATCCCAGTAGCACAGTCTTACTCGAGATGATAGTATGCTATCTGGTTTGCCTTTATCAGTCGTGTACATGTTCAGGTAACTGATTGCATGTTACACTTTGATAGAGCCCTTAGGATCTTGATTTACTACCAACAGTATGATGGCGATCATATACGTGAGAGCTGGGTAGTTTATATGCATATCCTTAATTGTAGTCCCTAGTCGTGGGAGTTTTGAGACAGGGCATCGATACTCCGGAGTAGACTAGTGTGTACAGTCGAGACCCCGACGAGGGGCGGTGGCCGGTCTCACAAGCCACTGGTGTCAGTTGGATCACCTAAGTTGTATACAGGTGCTCATTGGGTTATGAGTACACCGGACAGGACTCGCCGGGAATCTGCTAGTTAGTACTATACCTATCGTCAGATAGCAGTTCCCTGGTGACATGTGTACAGGTTAGTTCATCGACCTGAGGTCGTCATTTGTCTCGTGTGAGTTCCCACTGTGCTTTGATTTCTACCCTACCACGGCTTAAAGGAGTCGTGCAAACAGGTAGCTTTTGGGTACAGTCCCAAGCCATATGGAGGCACGTGAGCGGATCGGCAGGGGATTCGTCTCTCCCGGTATTGGGGGCGAGGTCGTGCTGTGTCTAGGAGAGCTATTACACAAAGTCCATGGCCATGGCAGGAGATTTACTGGTAGGTACTCCAGTAGTATCTCAGGGTGTAATTGGGCTTCACTCCGACACGACTTATACTGCTATTAGGGGTCTGACGTTACTAGCCCCCTAGGCAGATATGCGATACTCATTGACGAACGGACCGGACTGTATATACATTGTCACTGTTAGGCTCAGTTGGGTTTTCCGGATGAGTGCGCTCATCGGCATCCCTTGAGGTCAGTCCATGGGCAGCCGTTACGCATTGCTAGTGCCGCTGACGGTTTGTGGTTAAACCCACTGCCAGGGTGCTGACGAGTCATTGGAGTCCCCCACAGACAGTTTCCCAAGTTCGGGCGAAACGTTGTAGAGGCCGTATGGTTTTATGGCAGGGTTCGGAAAATGCACGTGCGTTTACGCACGTGTTATTTTTCGGGCAGATAATACTGGTCGGCTTTGGTTTAAGCCGGATCCGAGTATTATATTGAGTAGGTATAATATCTTTGTCTCAGTTGCATTTGTATTCGGTCGTAATACAAATGCGGGTATATTTATACAGTTTCGGGGTTGTCCTGAAATTCGTTTCAGGATCACTTTTGGAAGTTGCCAGTTTCCAGTTTTCTATCAGCCGTCTTTTAACATTCTGTTAAAGGCGGATTTATCTTTTCTTCAGATATGATGAGTCGTGCTTCTAGAAGTTTCTAGATATGGTGACTAGGGTGATGACTTGGCTTCATGACTCATTAGGCATTAATGGTGTCATTAAAGCTTTTGGTGACTAGGGTTTTTAGTTCAATGTTTCTAAATGACTCATCCTTTTTCATTAATGCATTTTGTTTTGGCTTAAGATATTTTAGTGAGAAGCTTTTGGTTTATGGTCACCTCCCTCCTCCTACGGTCACCCCCCTCTTCCTTATAAGGTGGCCGGCCCCTCTCTCTCTCTTGATCCATCTCGATTCACTTGATGTTTCATTTTGGTTAGAAAAGATTATGATAGTATTCAGGGTGTATGGAATTTACAGTTCATTTCATTCCATCACCCGATTTCCACGGAAACTTCATTAACCGATCGTCCACGGATTTGGACGAAGTGAGACAAAGTCATCTACTCAATCTCTACATCATTCTTGGTCGTCTCTTTTAGCAAACTTGACGATCGAGTTGCCTCGAGTCAGAGGCGGGAGCCCGTTTAAAGAATCAGTGATGTGGTGCCACCTCGACGAGGATATCGGAGATCGACGAGATCGGAGCAGCCGCAACGGAGCGTGGGATGATGGTTGAAGAACGAAGGACTCGGATCGTTCGGTATAACCTTTCTACACTCTTTACAGTTTGTTAGTTTAGCAATAATGGAAGATCCGGGTTAAAGTATACGATAGCGCCAGTTAAAAAGTTTTTGTTCCGCATTTGGCGTCTGTAGACTGCCGGGGCGCTAGCGTAGACTTACAGTGGTATCAGAGCCTCACCATTTTGCTATGCTAACTTGTGCTAACGCGTTTAAAACTTCGATCGAACCGAAAAACAAAAATTGCAAAATTCCTACCTGACAGTTTCTGTTAATTTTAAACGATCTCAAAATTTATTTCTGGATGTCTTAAAAATCTGTGCAGGGAATTCTAAGAGCCACGACAAAATTTGGGGTCGTAACTCCTCCAAGATGCCGCGGAAACGCGGCCAAACCCATGGTTTGGCCACGCATCCGCGGCCACGTGGGGAGCACGTGCTCCCAAATTTGGTCAGTGGGTTCTCTGTTGGGTTTTGTGATTTTTGGTATATATATTTTTGGCCCAGGTTTTGTTACTGTTCACCAGTAAGCAGTGGGGCCCACTTTTTGATATTTGGTCTTTGGTCGATCGAAATTTAAACACGTTAGTTTACAGTGCTTACATTATATCTCCGACCGGGAATGTCATTTGATCGGTAAACCGCGTTTAACTGTTATAGTTCCTTTAGACGGGTTTGCGAACGTGACATTCGCGTTGATGTTCTGTGTTGTGCTGTGATGTTGCGGATTTGTCGTGGTGGATAGCAGTGTGCAATGGTAGTACAGTTTGAGTTTATTTGTACATTTGATATTGCGGGGCGAGCGTCCAACTTGTGGACTGCCGTCACTGCCTGTTGTATAATATTCTTTTTGGGGCACGACCAGGTTGCGGTCGATGTACCTATTGTACTATTTTTCATTACTGCACTAGGTTTTGCCCCGAGACGGAGTGCACGGATAGCCGGGTTCTGAGAAGCAACGGGTCCGCATCTCATGGCTTTGAGAGGCAGAGGGGCCCCACTCTAGAATTGGCAGACTATTCGCCGCACTCGTAGGGGGTACAGGTTGACCCAAGGAGGGGTGCTCAATTTACCGGATTCCGTGAAGTGCCGGGTGTTCCATTCACTATGCTGTGGGGACTACCTCGCTTCAGGTTTTGGCGGGTAACTTGCCGCACCCGTAGGGGTCTAGGTTTCATTGCACAGGCTATCCACACGACAGGGGAACGTCGGGTTTCAGCAGCGGCTCTGTGAAACCCGGGGATCCCAGATATCTGTATTGTTCTGTGATGCTTATTACTTTTCTGTAATGTTGCATACTATCACGCCTGGAGCGATTATTGTATATTGGTTTATATACTATTAGATGTTGTATATATTTTACACCCGCGCTAGTCCAGCCCCCGCTCTGTCGTTAGTTAAGTAACCTAACGGGTGATGACGGGACCCAGTGACGAATGCGGATGGCATATACGTACATTTTATTTTCGTTCTTTTCTGGTGTGATTGAATGATGGGACTGCGTTGATTCTGATCAATGCAAAGTTAAACAAACCTGTATACAGTTGTTGGAACAATTTAAAAGGTGTTGTTACAAAGACGTTTCCTTTTGTTATGCATAGCGGTATTCAGTGGAATATCCTGCACCTCATTCGACGGGGCAAGGGCCGATATCCCTTCACCGGGACTGACCCCTTGGACAGAAGTTTGTGTCAGAGTAATAACTTCACTATAGTCGATTACAAGTTGCTTTGCATAGCGGTATTCAGTGGAATATCCTGCACCTCATTCCACGAGGAAAGAGCCGAGATCCCTTTACCGGGAGTGACCTCTTTAGCAAAAGGTTTTCGCCACTATATTTTAAAAAGTTATCAGGTTCCTTCAGCGATATCAAGTTCACTACGCTAAAGGTTTTTCGCCAAAAACCAGCCGTAGCCCTCCGTCACTTCTTTTGGGTATTCAGTAGTATTCAAGCTATGTATTTTGACCTAACGCCAAAGCATAGTGTTTGGTAGCTGCTGGGTATTCAATTGTTGCATAGATAGATGAGTTGGTTTGGGACAGCCGTTCTGCCATTTTGACCTAACGCCATGGGCATGTGCGGGTGGGTTCAAATTAACAAGATAGTGATGGGTAGAACTTGGCATGTGACTTATGACATTTTGACCTAACGCCAAGGTTATAAGAGCATGGGGCAAAAACTATATCGGGAGTTTCTAAAGAAACTGAAACTTGCCAAGTATGCGCATACCTTCTGGAGTATGAGTAACGTGGATGCATTCCATCACGTTATCATGCGATGAGAGTTGGATCCTGATTCCCACTGATGAGTTGGTTTACTCTTCGGGTGATCCCGATTGATTCTTCTTTAGGTTTGGAGGAGAATTTGACAGGACAGTGGGAGGTTTCCGGATTAGATAAAATGATGACCATTCTGATCTAGGTTAGAGTGCACGCTGAGTGTTTCTTTTCTCTCTCTCTCTTTGGCAGCGACCTTTGACCGACCCTAGACTATGACTCAGTGACCTGGTTGACCGAACCTTCTTAAAATACTGGCTTTTGGATTGTCTGAGTTGCATAAGTCATTGCCACTCCTTCTTCTACCCTTTGAATTTCTCAGAACACCCGTATTACTACGGATATCCACTTCCATTGGATAGAGCCATCGTATGGTTATATACGAACTCGAAGGGACTTCTTCGAGGATGGATCAAGGTTCAGGAGAAATAGAATTGGTTTATTCAGTTGTCTTTTATTATCACCTTCTCTCAGGTTGCGAGAGCTCCTTGGTTTAGGAGAGTACACCTATTACGCTTATTGGATAGTCTTATTCCAAACCATAGGCTGGTGCCGAAAGGTAGGGAATGAAGAAAACCAATTAGCCTAAGTAGGGTGTGCAGAAGGTAATATGTAAAGACAAATAAAGGGATTAGAAAGAGGGCAAAGTAAATTGCGACTGATATCATTCACGACCAAAACCGCGTACTTCATCGCCACTCCTATTTCACCTTTAAAAGAATAAGGTATTATTCAGTTGTCTTTTATCATCACCTTCTCTCAGTTGCGAGTACTCCTTGGTTTAGGAGGGTACACCTATTATGCTTACTGGATAGTCTTCTTCCAAACCATAGGCTGGTGCCGAACGGTAGGGAAGGAAGAAAACCATTTAGCCTAACGATGGTGTACAGAAGGTAACGACCAAAGACAAATAAAGGGATTTGGAGAGACGGCAATAAAATATACGGTTGAAGTCATGAATTGGATTATGGAAGAGGCATTGCTATGAATACCAGGATACCCCTACGAAACATTTTCATGTTTCAGTGCATCGTTGAAAGAAAACCTGTTTTCCCGATTAGACACTTACTCCAAAGGTATGTATTTACCAGGTTTCATTCTCATATCTGTATGGTTTTACAGATGATGAGTGGGAGTAAGATATTGGGAATTAGGTGATCATCCTCATTATATCGGAATTCGTTGAAATTGGTGATATTTGAGGAAATCGCCAGGGTACAGTTTTCTACCTACGACGCACAGGTTTTGAGTTGTTTAACTCAGCGGACTTATACAGAGTATTGTATGTTGTCCAAGTGTCCTTCAGGACAAAGGGGTAGGTCCTCGTACTATGTTCTGTTTACTTATAACTTCTCTAGTATTTAGACGAGTGTTTCGTAGAAATACAAAGTCTAAGTTTTGAGAAGTTGTGGGTATAAGAATAAAGTAGAGAACCAGGTATCACAAGTATCGGGATTCTTCAAAGAGATCGAAGATGTAGATTCTTGTGATTGGTATTCAGATTATAGTGATGGTTTTGAGAAACGTGTTTATCTTTCAGGTTACTCGTAAATGGATGGATTCCTAAGTTGAGTAATGCTGATTAGCCTCTTTCCATTAAGTTGATATGCACTGGAGACAGATGCATGGATTGAATATGGTTCCAATTAAATAAGTGCCAAAGTTTCTATATTGGATATAGAATAGTTCGTACCTTAAAAGATATTAAGGTACGGGGAGTTGTCCAGCTTATGCTTAAAACCAGACTCTGGATAACTCAGGGCACGTTTCTGTAATGGCTGTTTGTGGGTTGACCCTGGCTATGACGAGGGTTGATATTCTACCATTTGGAAGATCAATAGTGATATTGTTCTTGACTCGCCACAGTTTTAGTAAAAAATGGATCTTTTTCAGAAAACAGTAGTGGGAGTATGGTAGAACTGGAAGTGATTCCAGAACCGCGAACGATTACGGAAAATTTAAAAAGGACCTATACATTCAATCAGGTTTGACATTCCAATAGCCACTCCGCAGATATGGTAGGTAACCTCAGACACCCGAGAGGTACTTCGGTAGCCTCAAGGACGGTGACAGGGAGGTTCTTATCTACCCAGACTTGACACTACTGTTGTTCCAAGTTATGAGACCCAGTAGGAGGGTTGTCGTAGTCAGTGGGAGCAACGGAAGCATAGTGGGCAAGATGCTTATATCTATTTATAGACTTGAGCAGTTTTAGCGGAGATAGATCATCTAATTTTGATGTGACAGTCATGGGTTTGAATTCAATCAGAATAGGGGATGGATCAGTTAAGAAAGTAGTAGGGTGTGATGTCATGGTATCAGGATGACATACACAGAGTAGGAAGTAAAATTCCTATACTACGATCGGTTGTACTGTGGTCTTCACACAGTTGTTTCTCCAGACAGGATATGGATATAATATTTGACATTATGGTTTCTGGATCTATGGTTTTAGATCTAGATTTGGGTGGTTTCCCAATGTGTGTACTTTGACAGATATTCTAATGGTTTTTAGAATAGTTGACTCCTAGCATGGTAGTGTACCTGCAGGTGATGGAGTTACCCTCTCTAAAGGTGTCTTACAGACTAAAGGGGAGAGGGATGTGCATGATTGGCAGATCACTTGCTTAGGCAATTGAGTCAATCATGAGATGTTAATGTTGGAGATAGTGCCCTCATAGTCAATTATTGGATCGCAGGTACGTGATTGCAATGATTGCGGAGGACCTATCCCGGTAGGACAGTCTTACTCGAGATGATAGTATGCTATCTGGTTTGCCTTTATCAGTCGTGTACATGTTTAGGTGACTGATTGCATGTTACACTTTGATGGAGCCCTTAGGATCTTGCTTTACTACCAACAGTATGATGGCGATCATATACGTGAGAGTTGGGTAGTTTATATGCATATCCTTAATTGTGGTCCCTAGTCGTGGGAGTTTCGAGACAGGGCATCGATACTCCGGAGTAGACTAGTGTATACAGTCGAGACCCCGACGAGGGGCGGTGGCCGGTCTCACAAGCCACTGGTGTCAGTTGGATCACCTAAGATGTATACAGGTGCTCATTGGGTTATGAGTACATCGGACAGGACTCGCCGGGAATCTGCTAGTTAGTATTATATCTACCGTCAGATAGCAGTTCCCTGGTGACATGTGTACAGGTTAGTTCATCGACCTGAGGTCGTCATTTGTCTCGTGTGAGTTCCCACTGTGCTTTGATTTCTACCCTACCACGGCTCAAAGGAGTCGTGCAAACAGGTAGCTTTTGGGTACAGTCCCGAGCCATATGGAGGCACGTGAGCGGATCGGCAGGGGATTCGTCTCTCCCGGTATTGGGGGCGAGATCGTGCTGTGTCTAGGAGAGCCATTACACAAAGCCCACGGCCGTGGCAGGAGATTTACTGGTAGGTACTCCAGTAGTATCTCAGGGTGTTATTGGGTTTCACTCCGACACGACTTATACTGCTATTGGGGGTCTGACGTTGCTAGCCCCCTAGGCGGATATGCGATACTCATTGACGAACGGACCGGACTGTATATACATTGTCACTGTTAGGCTCAGTAGGGTTTTCAGAGGAGTTCGCTCATCGGTCTCCCTTGAGTTCGCTCCTCGGCCACCCTTGAGGTCAGTCCATGGGCAGCCGTTACGCATAGCTAGTGCCGCTGACGGTTTGTGGTTAAACCCACTGCCAGGGTGCTGACGAGTCATTAGAGTTCCCCACAGGCAGTTTCCCAAGTTCGGGCGAAACGTTGTAGAGGCCGTATGGTTTTATGGCAGGGTTCGGAAAATGCACGTGCGTTTACGCACGTGTCGATTTTCGAACAGATGATACTGGTCGGCTTTAGTTTAAGCCGGATCTGAGTATTATATTGAGTAGGTATAATATCTTTGTCTCAGTTGCATTTGTATTCGGTCGTAATACAAATGCGGGTATATTTATACAGTTTCGGGGTTATCCTGAAAGTCGTTTCAGGATTACTTTTGGAAGTTGCCAGTTTCCAGTTTTCTATCAGCCGTCTTTTAACATTCTGTTAAAGACGGATTTATCTTTTCTTCAGATGGAGTGAGTCATCATTCTAGAAGCTTCTAAAAGTGATGAAGTGGCTTCATGACACATTAGGCATTAATGGTGTCATTATTGTTTTTGATGACTAGCCTAATGACTCATGCTTTGTTATTAGTGGTTTTGTTTTCCTTAGGATATTTGTTATGATAATATCTTTTGCTTGTGGTCACCCCCCTCTCCTACGGTCACCCCCCTCTTCCTATATGAGGCCGGCCCCCTCTCTCTCCTCATACACACACTCTCACTTGAGTTTTCATTTCGGTTAGAAAAGATATGATAGTATTTGGGGTGCATGGAATTTTACAGTTCATTCCATCACCCGATTTCCACGGCAACTTCATTAACCGATCGTCCATGGATTTGGACGAAGTGAGACAAAGTCATCTACTCATTCTCTACATCATTCTTGGTCGTCTCTTTTAGCAAACTTGACGATCGAGTTGCCTCGAGTCAGAGGCAGGAGCCCGTTTAAAGAACCGATCATGTGGTGCCACCTCGACGAGGAGATCGGCGATCGACGAGATCGGAGCAGCCGCAACGGAGCGTGGGATGATGGTTGAAGAACGAAGGACTCGGATCGTTCGGTACAACCCTTCTTCCCTCTTTATAGTTTGTTAGTTTAGCAATAATGGCAGATCCGGGTTAAAGTATACGATAGCACCAAGTTTAAAAGTTTTATTCCGCATTTGGCGTCTGTAGACTGCCGGGGCGCTAGCGTAGACTTACAGTGGTATCAAAGCCTCACCATTTTGCTATACTAACTTGTGCTAACGCGTTTAAAACATCGATCCGACCGGAAATCGAAAATTGCAAAATCCATGCCCGACAGTTTCTGTTGATTTTGAGCAGTGTCAAAATTGATTTCTGGATGTCTTAAAAATCCGTGCAGGAGATTTGAAGACCCACGACAAAATTTGGAGTCGTGACTCCTCCAAGTCGCCGCGGAAGAGCGGCCAAACCCATGGTTTGGTCGCCCTTCCGCGGCCATGTGAGGAGCACGTGCGTCCAATTTTTTCCAGTGGGTTCTATGTAGGATTTTGGGATTTTTGGTATATTTAGTTTTGGCCCAGATTTTGTTACTGTTCACCAGTAAGCTGTGGGGCCCACTTTTTAATATTTGGTCTTTGGTCGATCGAAATTTAAACACGTTAGTTTACAGTGCTTACATTATATCTCCGACCGGGAATGTCATTTGATCGGTAAACTGCGTCTGATTGCTATAGTTCTTTTAGACGGGTTTGCGAACGTGACATTCGCGTTGATGTTCTGTGTTGTGCTGTATTGCTGCGGATTTGTCGTGGTGGATAGCAGTGTGCAATGGTAGTACAGTTTGAGTTTATTTGTACATTTGATATTGCGGGGCGAGCGTCCAACTTGTGGACTGCCGTCACTGCCTGTTGTATAATATTCTTTTGGGGCACGACCAGGTTGCGGTCGATGTACCTATTGTACTATTTTTCATTACTGTACTAGGTTTTGCCCCGAGACGGAGTGCACGGATAGCCGGGTTCGGGAAAGCAACGGGTCCGCATCTCATGGCTTTGAGAGGCAGAGGGGTCCCACTTCAGAATTGGCAGACTATTCGCCGCACTCGTAGGGGGTACAGGTTGACCCAAGGAGGGGTGCTCAATTTACCGGATTCCGTGAAGTGCCGGGTGTTCCATTCACTATGCTGTGGGGACTACCTCGCTTCAGGTTTTGGCGGGTAACTTGCCGCACCCGTAGGGGTCTAGGTTTCATTGCACAGGCTATCCACACGACAGGGGAACGTCGAGTTTCAGCAGCGGCTCTGTGAAACTCGGGGATCCCAGATATCTGTATTGTTCTGTGATGCTTATTACTTTTCTGTAATGTTGCATACTATCACGCCTGGAGCGATTATGTATATTGGTTTATATACTATTAGATGTTGTATATGTTTTACACCCGCGCTAGTCCAGTCCCCGCTCTGTCGTTAGTTAAGTAACCTAACGGGTGATGACGGGACCCAGTGACGAATGCGGATGGCATATACGTACATTTTATTTTCGTTCTTTTCTGGTGTGATTGTATGATGGGACTGCGTTGATTCTGATCAACGCAAAGTAAAACAAACCTGTTTCAGTTGTTGGAACAAATTTAAAAAGTGTTATTGCAAAGACGTTTCCTTTTGTTATGCATAGCGGTATTCAGTGGAATATCCTGCACCTCATTCGACGGGGCAAGGGCTGATATCCTTTCACCGGGACTGACCCCTTGGACAGAAGTTTGCGTCAGAGTAATAACTTCACTATAGTCGATTACAAGTTGCTTTGCATAGCGGTATTCAGTGGAATATCCTGCACCTCATTCCACGAGGAAAGAGCCGAGATCCCTTTACCGGGAGTAACCTCTTTAGCAAAAGGTTTTCGCCACTTTATTTTAAAAAGCTATCAGGTTCCTTCAGCGATATCAAGTTCACTACGCTAAAGGTTTTTCGCCAAAAACCAGCCGTAGCCCTCCGTCATTTCATATGGATGGTCAGTAGTATTCAAGCTATGTTGGTCTAGCCCTTAGCTAGGACATAGTGATTGGTAGCTGCTGGGGTGTTCACATGTTGCATAGATAGATGAGTTGGTTTGGGACAGTCGTACAGCCTTGTTGGCCCTTAGTCAAGGGCGAGTACGGGTGGGTTCAAATTAACAAGATAATGATGGGAAGAACTTGACATGTGACTTATGGTGGGCTGGCCCTTAGTCACGATCATAAGAGCATGGGGCAAAAACTATATCGGGAGTTTCTAAAGAAACTGAAACTTGCCAAGTATGCGCATACCTTCTGGAGTATGAGTAACGTGGATGCATTCCATCACGTTATCATGCGATGAGAGTTGGATCCTGATTCCCACTGATGAGTTGGTTTACTCTTCGGGTGATCCCGATTGATTCTTCTTTAGGTTTGGAGGAGAATTTGACAGGACAGTGGGAGGTTTCCGGATTAGATAAAATGATGACCATTCTGATCTAGGTTAGAGTGCACGCAGAGTGTTTCT
Organism: Agapanthus africanus; assembly: GCA_030015575.1. Classification (NCBI taxonomy): domain Eukaryota; kingdom Viridiplantae; phylum Streptophyta; class Magnoliopsida; order Asparagales; family Amaryllidaceae; genus Agapanthus; species Agapanthus africanus. Next base: position 194,518,330 of record JASDDO010000031.1, read on the forward strand.
TTTCTCTCTCTCTCTTTGACAGCGACCTTTGACCGACCCTAGACTATGACTCAGTGACCAGGTTGACCGAACCTTCCTAAAATACTGGCTTTTGGATTGTCTGAGTTGCATAAGTCATTGCCACTCCTTCTTTTACCCTTTGAATTTCTCAGAACACCCGTATTACTACGGATATCCACTTCCATTGGATAGATCCATCGTATGGTTATATACGAACTCAAAGGGACTTCTTCGAGGATGGATCCAGGTTCAGGAGAAATAAGAATTGGTTTATTCAGTTGTCTTTTATTATCACCTTCTCTCAGGTTGCGAGAGCTCCTTGGTTTAGGAGAGTACACCTATTACGCCTATTGGATAGTCTTATTCCAAACCATAGGCTGGTGCCGAAAGGTAGGGAATGAAGAAAACCAATTAGCCTAAGTAGGGTGTGCAGAAGGTAATATGTAAAGACAAAATAAAGGGATTAGAAAGAGGGCAAAGTAAATTGCGACTGATATCATTCACGACCAAAACCGCGTACTTCATCGCCACTCCTATTTCACCTTTAAACGAATAAGGTATTATTCAGTTGTTTTTTATCGTCACCTTCTCTCGAGATGCGAGTACTCCTTAGTTTAGGAGGGTACACCTATTATGCTTACTGGATAGTCTTCTTCCAAACCATAGGCTGGTGCCGAACGGTAGGGAAGGAAGAAAACCATTTAGCCTAACGATGGTGTACAGAAGGTAACGACTAAAGACAAATAAAGGGATTTGGAGAGATGGCAATAAAATATACGGTTGAAGTCATGAATTGGATTATGGAAAAGGCATTGCTATGAATACCAGGATACCCCTACGAAACATTTTCATGTTTCAGTGCATTGTTAAAGGAAAAACTGTTTTCCTGATTAGACACTTACTCCAAGGGTATGTATTTACCAGGTTTCATTCTCATATCTGTATGGTTTTACAGATGATGAGTGGGAGTAAGATATTGGGAATTAGGTGATCATCATCATTATATCGGAATTCGTTGTAATTGGTGATATTTGAGGAAATCGCCGGGGTACAGTTTTCTACCTACGACGCACAGGTTTTGAGTTGTTTAACTCAGCGGACTTATACAGAGTATTGTATGTTGTCCAGTGTCCATCAGGACAAAGGGGTAGGTCCTCGTACTATGTTCTATTTACTTATAACTTCTCTAGTATTTAGACGAGTGTTTCGTAGAAATACAAGGTCTAAGTTTTGAGAAGTTGTGGGTATAAGAATAAAGTAGAGAACCAGGTATCACAAGTATCGGGATTCTTCAAAGAGATCGAAGATGTAGATTCTTGTGATTGGTATTCAGATGATAGTAATGGTTTTGAGAAACGTGTTTCTCTTTCAGGTTACTCATAATTGGATGGATTCCTAAGTTGAGTAATGCTGATTAGCCTCTTTCCATTAAGTTGATATGCACTGGAGACAGCTGCATGGATTGAATCTTGGTTCCAATTAAATAAGTGCCAAAGTTTCTGTATTGGATATAGAATGGATCGTACCTTAAAAGATATTAAGGTACGGGGAGTTGTCCAGCTTATGATTAAAACCAGACACTGGATAACTCAGGGCACGTTTCTGTAGTGGTTGTTTGTGGGTTGACCCTGGCTATGACGAGGGTTGATATTCTACCATTTCGAAGATCAATAGTGATATTGTTCTTGACTCGCCACAGTTTTAGTAAAAATGGATCTTTTTCAGAAAACAGTAGTGGGAGTATGGTAGAACTGGAAGTGATTCCAGAACCGCAAACGATTACGGAAAATTTAATAGGACCTATACATTCAATCAGGTTTGACATTCCAATAGCCACTCCGCAGGTGTGGTAGGTTACCTCAGACACCCGAGAGGTACTTCGGTAGCCTCAAGGACAGTGACAGGGAGGTTATTATCTACCAAGACTTGACACTACTGTTGTTCCAGGATATGAGACCCGGTAGGAGGGTTGTCGTAGTCAGTGGGAGCAATGGAAGCATAGTGGGCAAGTAGCTTATGTCTATTTATAGACTAGAGCAGTTATAGCGGAGATAGATCATCTGATTTTTGTGTGAAAGTCATGGGTTTGACTTCAATCAGAATAAGGGATGGATCAGTTAAGAAGGTAGTAGGGTGTGATGTCATGGTATATGGATGACATACACAGAGTAGGAAGTAAAATTCCTATACTACGATCGATTGTACTGTGGTCGTCACACAGTTGTTTCTCCAGACAGGATATGGATATAATATTTGACATTCTGGTTTCTAGATCTGTGGTTTTAGATCTGGATTTGGGTAGTTTCCCAATGTGGGTACTTTGACAGATATTCTAATGGTTTTTGGAATAGTTGACTCCTAGCGAGGTGGTGTACCTCCAGGTGATGGAGTCACCCTCTCTAAAGGTGTCGTATAGACTAAAGGGGAGAGGGATGTGCATGATTGGCAGATCACTTGCTTAGGCAATTGAGTCAATCATGAGATGTCAAGTACCGCACCAAATGTTGTTTTTGCACTAGATGCAATAAGTTTGTATTAATCCAATCCTGGAGAAACATAAGGAAGCAGTTTTAGAACATTAGTACATGTTCTATGGATTTGATAACGGCAGCCTCTTTCGGGAGACGGTTATCATTCCAGGCTTCAAAGGTGACATGGATGACAGAGTGTTTGTCAGAGTTTTAGTTTTCCCTCTGACGAGGGACAGTATTATGGACAGGTGGTTCCAGAGGATACTGTGGGTGGCATGGTGCCCGATACTGATTAGGTTCAGTGATCGATTCAGTCTAAGAAGTTTGGATATGGAGTTCATTTATGAACTAAGGTCCCATCAGATATCCAGACATGTTCTAAGACATGTACTACTCAATTCGGGAGATGGCTTTCTCCGCGAACTTGAGATTTAGAGAGATACAGAAAGAAACTTCTAGGCGGATCCACTCACCGAGGCTATTTCTCGAACACAATAGTTTTACAAACGGGCTTTGTGAAACTGATTAGTAGAGGAGTTGGTTGTTCGGTTTCACACGGGCTGTGAGTAGTCGACATCGCAATATTAGCCTTGAGTGCAAGTGGGAGATTGTTGGAGATAGTGCCCTCATAGTCAATTATTGGATCGCAGGTACGTGATTGCAATGATTGCGGAGGACCTATCCCGGTAGGACAGTCTTACTCGAGATGATAGTATGCTATCTGGTTTGCCTTTATCAGTCGTGTACATGTTTAGGCGACTGATTGCATGTTACACTTTGATGGAGCCCTTAGGATCTTGCTTTACTACCAACAGTATGATGGCGATCATATACGTGAGAGTTGGGTAGTTTATATGCATATCCTTAATTGTGGTCCCTAGTCGTGGGAGTTTCGAGACAGGGCATCGATACTCCGGAGTAGACTAGTGTATACAGTCGAGACCCCGACGAGGGGCGGTGGCCGGTCTCACAAGCCACTGGTGTCAGTTGGATCACCTAAGATGTATACAGGTGCTCATTGGGTTATGAGTACACCGGACAGGACTCGCCGGGAATCTGCTAGTTAGTATTATATCTACCGTCAGATAGCAGTTCCCTGGTGACATGTGTACAGGTTAGTTCATCGACCTGAGGTCGTCATTTGTCTCGTGTGAGTTCCCACTGTGCTTTGATTTCTACCCTACCACGGCTCAAAGGAGTCGTGCAAACAGGTAGCTTTTGGGTACAGTCCCGAGCCATATGGAGGCACGTGAGCGGATCGGCAGGGGATTCGTCTCTCCCGGAATTGGGGGCGAGATCGTGCTGTGTCTAGGAGAGCCATTACACAAAGCCCACGGCCGTGGCAGGAGATTTACTGGTAGGTACTCCAGTAGTATCTCAGGGTGTTATTGGGTTTCACTCCGACACGACTTATACTGCTATTGGGGGTCTGACGTTGCTAGCCCCCTAGGCGGATATGCGATACTCATTGACGAACGGACCGGACTGTATATACATTGTCACTGTTAGGCTCAGTAGGGTTTTCGGAGGAGTTCGCTCATCGGTCTCCCTTGAGTTCGCTCCTCGGCCACCCTTGAGGTCAGTCCATGGGCAGCCGTTACGCATAGCTAGTGCCGCTGACGGTTTGTGGTTAAACCCACTGCCAGGGTGCTGACGAGTCATTAGAGTTCCCCACAGGCAGTTTCCCAAGTTCGGGCGAAACGTTGTAGAGGCCGTATGGTTTTATGGCAGGGTTCGGAAAATGCACGTGCGTTTACGCACGTGTCGATTTTCGAACAGATGATACTGGTCGGCTTTAGTTTAAGCCGGAACTGAGTATTATATTGAGTAGGTATAATATCTTTGTCTCAGTTGCATTTGTATTCGGTCGTAATACAAATGCGGGTATATTTATACAGTTTCGGGGTTATCCTGAAAGTCGTTTCAGGATTACTTTTGGAAGTTGCCAGTTTCCAGTTTTCTATCAGCCGTCTTTTAACATTCTGTTAAAGACGGATTTATCTTTTCTTCAGATGGAGTGAGTCATCATTCTAGAAGCTTCTAGAAGTGATGAAGTGGCTTCATGACTCATTAGGCATTAATGGTGTCATTATTGTTTTTGATGACTAGCCTAATGACTCATGCTTTGTTATTAGTGGTTTTGTTTTCCTTAGGATATTTGTTATGATAATATCTTTTGCTTGTGGTCACCCCCCTCTCCTACGGTCACCCCCCTCTTCCTATATGAGGCCGGCCCCCTCTCTCTCCTCATACACACACTCTCACTTGAGTTTTCATTTCGGTTAGAAAAGATATGATAGTATTTGGGGTGCATGGAATTTTACAGTTCATTCCATCACCCGATTTCCACGGCAACTTCATTAACCAATCGTCCACGGATTTGGACGAAGTGAGACAAAGTCATCTACTCATTCTCTACATCATTCTTGGTCGTCTCTTTTAGCAAACTTGACGATCGAGTTGCCTCGAGTCAGAGGCAGGAGCCCGTTTAAAGAACCGATCATGTGGTGCCACCTCGACGAGGAGATCGGCGATCGACGAGATCGGAGCAGCCGCAACGGAGCGTGGGATGATGGTTGAAGAACGAAGGACTCGGATCGTTCGGTACAACCCTTCTTCCCTCTTTATAGTTTGTTAGTTTAGCAATAATGGCAGATCCGGGTTAAAGTATACGATAGCGCCAAGTTTAAAAGTTTTATTCCGCATTTGGCGTCTGTAGACTGCCGGGGCGCTAGCGTAGACTTACAGTTAAGTACCACAGCAAATGTTGGTTTTGCACTAGATGCAATAAGTTTGTATTAATCCAATCCTGGAGAAACATAGGGAAGCAGTTTTAGAACATTGGTACATGTTCTACGGATTTGATAACGGCAGCCTCTTTCGGGAGACGGTTATCATTCCAGGCTTCAAAGGTGACATGGATGACAGAGTGATTGTCAGAGTTTTAGTTTTCCCTCCGACGAGGGACAGTATTATGGACAGGTGGTTCCAGAGGATACTGTGGGTGGCATGGTGCCGGATACTGATTAGGTTCAGTGACCCATACAGTCTAAGAAGTTTGGATATGGAGTTCATTTATGAACTAAGGTCCCATCAGATATCCAGACATATTCTAAGACAGGTACTACTCAATTCGGGAGATGGCTTTCTCCGCGAATTTGAGATTAAGAGAGATACAGAAAGAAACTTCTTGGCGGATCCACTCACCGAGGCTATTTCTCGAACACAATAGTTTTACAAACGGGCTTTGTGAAACTGATTAGTAGAGGAGTTGGATGTTCGGTTTCACACGGGCTGTGAGTAGTCGACATCGCAATATTAGCCTTGAGTGCAAGTGGGAGATTGTTGGAGATAGTGCCCTCATAGTCAATTATTGGATCGCAGGTACGTGATTGCAATGATTGCGGAGGACCTATCCCGGTAGCACAGTCTTACTCGAGATGATAGTATGCTATCTGGTTTGCCTTTATCAGTCGTGTACATGTTCAGGTAACTGATTGCATGTTACACTTTAATAGAGCCCTTAGGATCTTGTTTTACTGCCAACAGTATGATAGCGATCATATACGTGAGAGTTGGGTAGTTTATATGCATATCCTTAATTGTAGTACCTAGTCGTGGGAGTTTCGAGACAGGGCATCGATACTCCGGAGTAGACTAGTGTGTACAGTAGAGACCCCGACGAGGGGCGGTGGCCGGTCTCACAAGCCACTGGTGTCAGTTGGATCACCTAAGATGTATACAGGTGCTCACTGGGTTATGAGTACACCGGACAGGACTCGCCGGGAATCTGCTAGTTAGTACTATACCTATCGTCAGATAGCAGTTCCCTGGTGACATGTGTACAGGTTAGTTCATCGACCTGAGGTCGTCATTTGTCTCGTGTGAGTTCCCACTGTGCTTTGATTTCTACCCTACCACGGCTCAAAGGAGTCGTGCAAACAGGTAGCTTTTGGGTACAGTCCCGAGCCATATGGAGGCACGTGAGCGGATCGGCAGGGGATTCGTCTCTCCCGGTATTGGGGGCGAGGTCGTGCTGTGTCTAGGAGAGCAATTACACAAAGTCCATGGCCATGGAAGGAGATTTACTGGTAGGTACTCGAGTAGTATCTCAGGGTGTAATTGGGCTTCACTCCGACACGACTTATACAGCTATTGGGGATCTGACGTTACTAGCCCCCTAGGCAGATATGCGATACTCATTGACGAACGGACCGGACTGTATATACATTGTCACTGTTAGGCTCAGTAGGGTTTTCCGGATGAGTGCGCTCATCGGCATCCCATGAGGTCAGTCCATGGGCAGCCGTTACGCATTGCTAGTGCCGCTGACGGTTTGTGGTTAAACCCACTGCCAGGGTGCTGACGAGTCATTAGAGTCCCCCACAGACAGTTTCCCAAGTTCGGGCGAAACGTTGTAGAGTCCGTATGGTTTTATGGCAGGGTTCGGAAAATGCACGTGCGTTTACGCACGTGTTATTTTTCGGGCAGATAATACTGGTCGGCTTTGGTTTAAACCGGATCCGAGTATTATATTGAGTAGGTATAATATCTTTGTCTCAGTTGCATTTGTATTCGGTCGTAATACAAATGCGGGTATATTTATACAGTTTCGGGGTTGTCCTGAAATTCGTTTCAGGATCACTTTTGGAAGTTGCCAGTTTCCAGTTTTCTATCAGTCGTCTTTTAACATTCTGTTAAAGACGGATTTATCTTTTCTTCAGATATGATGAGTCGTGCTTCTAGAAGTTTCTAGATATGGTGACTAGGGTGATGACTTGGCTTCATGACTCATTAGGCATTAATGGTGTCATTAAAGCTTTTGGTGACTAGGGTTTTTAGTTCAATGTTTCTAAATGACTCATCCTTTTTCATTAATGCATTTTGTTTTGGCTTAAGATATTTTAGTGAGAAGCTTTTGGTTTATGGTCACCTCCCTCCTCCTACGGTCACCCCCCTCTTCCTTATAAGGTGGCCGGCCCCTCTCTCTCTCTTGATCCATCTCGATTCACTTGATGTTTCATTTTGGTTAGAAAAGATTATGATAGTATTCGGGGTGTATGGAATTTACAGTTCATTTCATTCCATCACCCGATTTCCACGGCAACTTCATTAACCGATCATCCATGGATTTGGACGAAGTGAGACAAAGTCATCTACTCAATCTCTACATCATTCTTGGTCGTCTCTTTTAGCAAACTTGACGATCGAGTTGCCTCGAGTCAGAGGCGGGAGCCCGTTTAAAGAATCAGTGATGTGGTGCCACCTCGACGAGGATATCGGAGATCGACGAGATCAGAGCAGCCGCAACGGAGCGTGGGATGATGGTTGAAGAACGAAGGACTCGGATCGTTCGGTATAACCTTTCTACACTCTTTACAGTTTGTTAGTTTAGCAATAATGGAAGATCCGGGTTAAAGTATACGATAGCGCCAGTTAAAAAGTTTTTGTTCCGCATTTGGCGTCTGTAGACTGCCGGGGCGCTAGCGTAGACTTATAGATCCATATAAACACATTCTTCTAAATCTCCATTTAGAAATGCCGTTTTGACGTCCATCTGCCAGATTTCATAGTCGTAGTGAGCGGCAATAGCAAGTAGGATCCGAATAGATTTAAGCATGGCTAAGGGCGAAAAGGTCTCGTCATAGTCCAAACCTGGTCTTTGACGAAAACCCTTCGCCACAAGTCTTGCCTTATAGGTCTCTACCTGCCCATCTACACCAATCTTTCTTTTAAAGATCCATTTGCACCCCACAGGTTTTACCCCAGGGGGTACAATGTCCAAAGTCCATACTTTGTTGGTGTACATAGACTCCATTTCGGATCTCATGGCATCCAGCCACTTCACAGAGTCTCCACTCGTGATAGCTTGCTGAAAACTGGTAGGATCATCATCCTCCATGATGCATTCTTCTCTGTCACCATCAATGAGGAAACCGTAGTACCTCTCCAGTGGGCGAGAAGTCCTACCAGACCTAAGGAGTGGCCGAGGTTCCTCAGTTTCTATTGCAACAGCCAGTTCAACCAAGTCGTCATTTGTAGTTTGTGTCTCTAGAATCTCTTCTAGATCCACCACATTGCCATCATATTTATCTATGAAAAACTCTTTTTCCAAGAATGTTGCATGCTGAGAATCAAACACCTTTTGTTCTTCCTTGTGGTAGAATAGATATCCATAATAGTTCCTTGGATATCCCACAAAGTTACACATGACCGACCGTGTCTCGAGTTTGTCCGGATTCTGCTTTTTAACATAGGCCGGGCAACCCCAAATCTTAATTCTCTTAAGAGATGGTCTCTTCCCATGCCATATCTCATATGGCGTGGTAGACACGGTTTTGGTTGGAACCCTGTTCAGCAGAAACGCTGCAGTCTCCAATGCATGCCCCCAAAATGAGACAGGTAACTCAGCATCACTGATCATGGAATGGACCATATCTAATAGGGTCCGATTCCGTCGTTCAGACACACCGTTGTGCTGTGGTGTGTAAGGAGGAGTGAGCTGAGAGAGAATCCTATTCTCTTTTAGGTAGTTTGCAAATTCTGTACTGAGGTACTCCCCACCTCGATCTGATCGAAGCATCTTGATACTCAAGCCGGTTTGTTTTTCTACTTCTTATTTATATTCAGTGAATTTCTCGAAAGCTTCGGATTTGTGCTTTAACAAAAATAAATGACCGAATTTTGAGAAATCGTCAGTGAAAGTAATGAAGTAAGAAAAACCGCCTCTAGCCTGTGTATACATTTGCCCACATACATCACTAGGTATGAGTCCTAGGAGCTCAGTAGCTCTTTCTCCGTGTCCGGTAAACGGAGTTTTGGTCATTTTACCCTTGATAAAAGACTGGCAAGTCGCATAAGATTTATATTCAAAAGGGTTTAAATATCCATCTTTGTGTAACTTGTTTAGTCTTGTTTCGTTAATATGACCAAGTCTACAGTGCCAAAGAAAAGCTTCATTTATTTCTGAAAGTTTTCTTTTATTAGTGTGTTGTATGCTGAAAACTGTGTGTTGATTTAGGACGTATACCCGTTATTAAGTGTACCATACCCAACCAACATTTGATTCAGGTGAATGTTCATAACATTGTTCTACAATATAAAGTTATATCCTTCAGTGTCTAACAAAGAAACAGATATTATATTACAAAGCATACTTCGTACAAAATAACATGGGTTCAAAACCAATATACACCCAGATGGCAACCCCAAGTGATACTCTCCCACTGCGACTGTATGTACATTGGAACCATTTCAAACGCGGAGAGTATAGTCACCTGTCTTCAAAACCTTGCTATTTCTCAGCCCCTGCATAGAATTGCAAATGTGAGAACCTGAACCGGTATCTTATACCCAGGAAGCAGAGTTTATTGAAAAACAGTTTTCTGTCACAAACACACCTGAAGCGGAAGCATCCCCATGCTTCTTCTTGAGATTTAAGTACTCGGTACAGTTGCGCTTCCAATGTCCTGTTTTGTGGCAATGAAAACATTCCCCTTTCCCCGATTCTCCAGCTTTGGACTTTTCCTTCCCCTTAACCTTTTTAACTCCACCCTTAGGATTGGTGGGCTTCTTCTTTTTCTTTCCCTTGGCCTTAGCCTTTGGGCGAGAAGAGGAAGATTGTCCAACAGTCAAAACAGGAGTTTTCACTGATTTCAGTGGGCTCTCTGCACTCCTTAACATATTAAGGAGTTCAGGTAGTTCCCTCTCCATGTTGTGCATGTTGAAGTTAACTATGAATTGAGTAAAGGTGGAAGGGAGGGACTGCAGAATAATATCCGTATATTGTTCATTGTCCATCGTCCATCCAAGGTCCTCAAGCTCTTCTATAAGAGCTATCATCTTCAGAACATGGTCTCCTACCGGTGTGCCAGGGGCCATTCGCATCTGAAACAATTTCTTTGATGCTTCGTATCGTAATACGCGGGATTGTTCTCCATACAACTCCTTTCTATGGAGGAATATGGCTTGAATGTCCATATTCTCGTGCTGGTTTTGATGTGTGTTGTCCATCGATGCAAGCGTGAGGCATTTGGCCGTAGCACAGTCAGCTTCCCATGTCTTGCGGACTTCTTTGTCCGCAACTGAGGATTTTGGACCTGGGACGGGCGGGGCTGAAGCCGTGAGGACATATGATACTTTATCATAAGTCAAGGCTATTTTCAGATTCCTCATCCAGTCTTTATAATTGGTCCCATTCAGTTTCTTTTTATCTAGTAGAAGCTTGAGTCCAGTCATTGGTATCTGCCATTAAGAGAGAGAAAAGAATACACTCAGCGAAAGCTCTTGCAAAGATCAGATTGGTTATTATCTTGTCTAATCGATGTCTCCCACTGCTTTAATCAAGTTTTTCTTTCAAACCTTAAAAAGAAAACTAGCCAGGATTAATTACAGTCTACAACTTCGCTAACCGTTCAGCCAGGCCAGTGTCGGTACTTGAAGGAGGTTCTCCGTGCTTTTGCACGGACCTAATTAAAGTAAACCTCGTTTTCCCAGAGGCGTAGCCCCGTTAATACCTTTCTAGACACCTAATGGGTTAGCTAATTGTAAACTGCAAAACTCTCCTGGGAGCAACTATTGCCCACAGTGGGATCGGGATCCAACCATCATGTGGAAGGTATGCAATCTTATTGCAAATCTCAACACTTGAAATTCCCGATGTGATTTTTACCCCTAGCACTCATGACCTTCGCTATGGTCAACAAATCACAAGTACTAGTCAAGTTCAACCCGTCATTTCTTGATTAATCTGACCCGTTTACATGACCCTTGGCTAAGGTCAACAAAGTCATATGCCCGTCCTAATTAATCTGCATCATATGCATTGTAGGAAGACATCACTTAGCTACCGTACACTACGCCTTGGCTAAGGTCAACAAACGTAGCACGAATACTAAGTGCTCTACTTCCTAAAATGACGGAGGGTTACGGATGATTTTTAATAAAATCTTTGACGCTTTGAACTTGATATCGTCGTAGAATCAAATGGTTTTCAAAAAGAGTGGATTGAGTTTCGCAGTTTTGAAATAAAGCTTTTTCATAAAGAGCCGAGTGGTTTTCAAATCCGATTCTACAACATCTTTTTAGGTTTATTTTCTTTACATTAATCATATTAATGCAGTCCCATCATTTAAGTCCTTAAGCTAATCACAGAAAAGAAACGAAAATACAACGTACGCTTATGCCATCCGCATTCGCCGCAATGTTCCGTTATGCACCGTTAGGTTACTTAACTAACGACATACCGGGACGGGACTAGCGCGGGTGTAAAACATAAGCAACGTCTACTATATATCTCATATATATAATATATCATTCGTCTCAGATATCACAGAACACAGGCAGCAGAAACATAGATATAATGTGGGATATACTAGGACGTCCGTATTTAGTATTTAGCCAACAATAGAAAATACGGCTTCCACAGTAGCGATGAATAGCCAAGCCCACACCCCTAGACCCCTACGAGAGCGGCAAGCCTTAACAATCCTGGAGTTTAGGAGACCCTATCTCGACTCCTCAAGATGGCCTCCCACTGAACCCCAGAACCCGGTCACTTGTGCTCCCCTCCTTGGGTCTATCCTAATGCGGAAAAGTGAATAATATACAACACTGGTGACATCAACCTCAACCCGGATGTGCCCCAAATAAAAGAATATTACATTACATTTGAATTTTAAATGAATGAAAATAAAACTCTCATCTCACATAAAAAAAAACCCGGCTATTCAATCGCGACAATCCTGCACATCATATCTCAGCAACACATAATATCATATATCATCAACGTAAGTAAGTATGCGTACCCCGATTGTCGTTGATGTATAGCAACGAAATCGGCAATAAACGACATATTACACTTACGGTCATAGAAAAGAAAGTGTAAAACTACAATATTTGGAATCCACATCCTCTTTAGACATCGTAAATCCGAAATATCACATACTTCGCATTTCATGCCTAACTATATGAATTCCACATATTGTATCACATTCCAGATAAATAGACAGTATAAAACATTTCGATTGAATAATCAAATACCCAAAATCCCCTAAAGCTCAACACTTGAGCGGAATTCAAAAAACGCGAAATGTGTCACAGCAGTAGCGGTCCAGCCGTAGAAGTGTCTGTAAGTGCACGGCGGCGCCCCGGCCGTCAGTCCGACGACCAAATGCGGAAGCGGTGAAAAATTTAATTTTGCGAACTTAGCAAACCGGCACCACCGCGCACTAAACACCCGGATCGAACCATTAACTAGTCTAAGATAACTACAAGACGGGTTAGAGATATACCGAATGATCCGAGTCCTTTGGTCTTCTCGTCGTCGTCCCGATCTCCTGCGGAAACTCCGGTCGTCGCCTCCTCGCCGGAAGGGCACCACATCGCCTGTATCTTTTACAGGCTCCCACCTCAATACCGAGGCAACTCGGGCGCGAAGTTGGCTGGCCGACGCGTCCAAGATTTGCTGTAGAATGTGTAGTGTAGAGGCTATGTCTCATTTGGGGTTTTGTTGCCATTTGAAGATGATGGAGGAAACTAGATAAGGAAAAATGGTGCTTGCATTTTTCCTCGCATGATAATGAGATCAAGAAAAATCCCACAAGCTCAAAATGAAACTCTCTCTTCTTCTTCTCTCAAGTGTGGTTTCTTTCATCTAGTGAGAAAAAGGTGGAGGAATGAATATCCAACAATAACAAGAACGGAGGTGAGTGTAAGAGAAGAGAAAGGGTGACCATAACCAAACATCATCATAACAAACTCACATCAAACTCTAATCACCTTTAAGTGATGTAAAGAGAATCAAATGATGGTTGAAAAGAAAAGATGCCATCATAATCAATACATTTGCAAGAAACCCCTCCACAAAGTGTTATTTGCAAACTTGCAAATAACCCCCTCCATGGGAAAAGTCCGGCCGGGAAAGAACAAGGAAAACCGGCCGTAACGGAATGCAAACTGGCAACTCCAGAAAACTGGTCCCGTAATAAATTACAGGAAAAACCCTGATACTGTGCATACACACCCGCATCTGTATTCCGACCGGATACAAATGCAATGAGACAAAATCTACACTGTACTATTGTTGGAGATAGTGCCCTCATAGTCAATTATTGGATCGCAGGTACGTGATTGCAATGATTGCGGAGGACCTATACCGGTAGAACAGTCTTACTCGAGATGATAGTATGCTATCTGGTTTGCCTTTATCAGTCGTGTTCATGTTCAGGTGACTGATTGCATGTTACACTTTGATAGAGCCCTTAGGATCTTGCTTTACTACCAACAGTATGATGGCGATCATATACGTGAGAGTTGGGTAGTTTATATGCATATCCTTAATTGTGGTCCCTAGTCGTGGGAGTTTCGAGACAGGGCATCGATACTCCGGAGTAGACTAGTGTGTACAGTCGAGACCCCGACGAGGGGCGGTGGCCGGTCTCACAAGCCACTGGTGTCAGTTGGATCACCTAAGATGTATACAGGTGCTCATTGGGTTATGAGGACACTGGACAGGACTCGCCGGGAATCTGCTAGTTAGTACTATACCTATCGTCAGATAGCAGTTCCCTGGTGACATGTGTACAAGTTAGTTCATCGACCTGAGGTCGTCATTTGTCTCGTGTGAGTTCCCACTGTGCTTTGATTTCTACCCTACCACGGCTCAAAGGAGTCGTGCAAACAGGTAGCTTTTGGGTACAGTCCCGAGCCATATGGAGGCACGTGAGCTGATCAGCAGAGGATTCGTCTCTCCCGGTAATGGGGGCGAGATCGTGCTGTGTCTAGGAGAGCCATTACGCAAAGCCCTCGGCCGAGGCAGGAGATTTACTGGTAGGTATTCCAGTAGTATCTCAGGGCGTTCTGGGCTACACTCCGACACGACTTATACTGCTAATGGGGGTCTGACGTTACTAGCCCCCTAGGCAGATATGCGATACTCATTGACGAACGGACCGGACTGTATATACATTGTAACTGTTAGGCTCAGTAGGGTTTTCCGGATGAGTGCGCTCATCGGCATCCCTTGAGGTCAGTCCATGGGCAGCCGTTACGCATTGCTAGTGCCGCTGACGGTTTGTGGTTAAACCCACTGCCAGGGTGCTGACGAGTCTCATTAGAGTCCCCCACAGGCAGTTTCCCAAGTTTGGGCGAAACGTTGTAGAGGCCGTATGGTTTTATGGCAGGGTTCGGAAAATGCACGTGCGTTTACGCACGTGTCGATTTTCGGACAGATGATACTGGTCGGCTTTGGTTTAAGCCGGATCCGAGTATTATATTGAGTAGGTATTATATCTTTGTCTCAGTTGCATTTGTATTCGGTCGTAATACAAATGCGGGTATATTTATACAGTTTCGGGGTTGTCCTGAAATTCGTTTCAGGATCACTTTTGGAAGTTACCAGTTTCCAGTTTTCTATCAGCCGTCTTTTAACATTCGGTTAAAGACGGATTTGTCTTTTCCTGAGATGAGTGTGGATTCTTCTAGAAGGTTCTAGATAAGGTGACTAGGATTAATTGGTGTTAAGTTTTCATTGGTTGCATTTAATGGTTCATTAATGCTTGATGAGGTGTTTAAGTGATTCATGCTTTAGCATTAAAGCTTTTTGTTTAGCTAAGGATATTTCTTCTTGATCTTTTGAGTGAGAAGCTTTCTTGTGATCACCCCCCCTCTCCTACGGTCACCTCCCTCTTGCTATATATGGCCGGCCCCCTTCCTCACTCTCTCACTTGATGTTTCATTTGTAGAAAAAGATTATGATAGTATTCGGGGTGTATGGAATTTTACAGTTCATTTCATTCCATCACCCGATTTCCACGGCAACTTCATTAACCGATCGTCCACGGATTTGGACGAAGTGAGACAAAGTCATCTACTCATTCTCTACATCATTCTTGGTCGTCTCTTTTAGCAAACTTGACGATTGAGTTGCCTCGAGTCAGAGGCGGGAGCCCGTTTAAAGAACCGATCATGTGGTGCCACCTCGACGAGGAGATCGGAGATCGACGAGATCGGAGCAGCCGCAACGGAGCATGGGATGATGGTTGAAGAACGAAGGACTCGGATCGTTCGGTACAATCTTCCTACACTCTTTACAGTATGTTAGTTTAGCAATAATGGCAGATCCGGGTTAAAGTATACGATAGCGCCAGTTTAAAAGTTTTGTTCCGCATTATGGCGTCTGTAGACTGCCGGGGCGCTACCGTAGACTTACAGTGGTATCAGAGCCTAACCATTTTGCTATACTAACTTGTGCTAACGTGTTCAAAACTTCGATCGAACCGAAAAACCAAAATTGCAAAATTTCAACCCGACAGTTTCTGTTAATTTTAAACGGTGTCAAAATTGATTTCTGTATATCTTAAAAATCAGTGCAGGGTTTTCTAAGACATCTGAGAAAAAACGGTCACGTGATCCCACTAAAGCGCCGCGCTTCCGCGGTCAAACCTAGGGTTTGACCGCTGAACCGCCGCGCTTCAGAGGAAACAGTGCACCAATTTTTCTCAGTTGGCTTTATTTGGGATTTTGTGATTTTTGGTATATATCATTTGCGCCCAGGTTTTGTTACTGTTCACCAGTAAGCCGTGGGGCCTACTTTTTGATATTTGGTCTTTGGTCGATCGTAATTTAAACACGTTAGTTTACAGTGCTTACATTATATCTCCAACCGGGAATGTCATTTGATCGGTAAACTGCGTCTGATTGCTATAGTTCTTTTAGACGGGTTTGCGAGCGTGACATTCGCGTTGATGTTCTGTGTTGTGCTGTGATGTTGCGGATTTGTCGTGGTGGATAGCAGTGTGCAATGGTAGTACAGTTTGAGTTTATTTTTACATTTGATATTGCGGGGCGAGCGTCCAACTTGTGGACTGCCGTCACTGCCTGTTGTATAATATTCTTTTGGGGCACGACCAGGTTGCGGTCGATGTACCTATTGTACTATTTTTCATTACTGTACTAGGTTATGCCCCGAGACGGAGTGCACGGATAGCCGGGTTCGGGAAAGCAACGGGTCCGCATCTCATGGCTTTGAGAGGCAGAGGGGCCCTACTTCAGAATTGGCAGACTATTCGCCGCACTCGTAGGGGGTACAGGTTGACCCAAGGAGGGGTGCTCAATTTACCGGATTCCGTGAAGTGCCGGGTGTTCCATTCACTATGCTGTGGGGACTACCTCGCTTCAGGTTTTGGCGGGTAACTTGCCACACCCGTAGGGGTCTAGGTTTCATTGCACAGGCTATCCACACGACAGGGGAACGTCGGGTTTCAGCAGCGGCTCTGTGAAACCCGGGGATCCCAGATTATCTGTATTGTTCTGTGATGCTTATTACTTTTCTGTAATGTTGCATACTATCACGCCTGGAGCGATTATGTATATTGGTTTATATACTATTAGATGTTGTATATGTTTTACACCCGCGCTAGTCCAGTCCCCGCTTTGTCGTTAGTTATGTAACCTAACGAGTAATGACGGGACCCAGTGACGAATGCGGATGGCATATACGTACATTTTATTTTCGTTCTTTTCTGGTGTGATTAAATGATGGGACTGCGTTGATTCTGATCAACGCAAAGTAATAACAAACCTGTATACAGTTGTTGGAACAATTTAAAAAATGTTATTGCAAAGACGTTTTCTTTTGTTATGCATAGCGGTATTCAGTGGAATATCCTGCACCTCATTCGACGGGGCAAGGGCTGATATCCCTTCACCGGGACTGACCCCTTGGGCAGAAGTTTGCGTCAGAGTAATAACTTCACTATAGTCGATTACATATTGCTTTGCATAGCGGTATTCAGTGGAATATCCTGCACCTCATTCCACGAGGAAAGAGCCGAGATCCCTTTACCGGGAGTGACCTCTTTAGCAAAAGGTTTTCGCCACTATATTTTAAAAAGCTATCAGGTTCCTTCAGCGATATCAAGTTCACTACGCTAAAGGTTTTTCGCCAAAAACCAGCCGTAGCCCTCCGTCACTTCTTTTGGATATTTAGTAGTATTCAAGCTATGCATTTTAGCCAAAGTTAAGGCATAGTGTTTGGTAGCTGCTGGGTATTCAATTGTTGCATAGATAGATGAGTTAGTTTGAGACAGTCGTTCTGCCGATTGGCCAAAGTCAGGGGCATGTGCGGGTGGGTTCAAATTGACAAGATAGTGACAGGTAGAACTTGGCATGTGACTTATGACATTTTGACCAAAGCCAAGGTTATAAGAGCATGGGGCAAAAATCGTATCAGGAGTTTCTAAAGAAACCGAAACTTTCCAAGTATGCGCATACCTTCTGGAGTATGAGTAACGTGGATGCATTCCATCACGTTATCATGCGATGAGAGTTGGATCCTGATTCCCACTGATGAGTTGGTTTACTCTTCGGGTGATCCCGATTGATTCTTCTTTAGGTTTGGAGGAGAATTTGACAGGACAGTGGGAGGTTTCCGGATTAGATAAAATGATGACCATTCTGATCTAGGTTAGAGTGCACGCTGAGTGTTTCTTTTCTCTCTCTCTCTTTGGCAGCGACCTTTGACCGACCCTAGACTATGACTCAGTGACCAAGTTGACCGAACCTTCTTAAAATACTGGCTTTTTGATTGTCTGAGTTGCATAAGTCATTGCCACTCCTTCTTTTACCCTTTGCATTTCTCAGAACACCCGTATTACTACGGATATCCACTTCCATTGGATAGATCCATCGTATGGTTATATACGAACTCGAAGGGACTTCTTCGAGGATGGATCCAGGTTCAGGAGAAATAGAATTGGTTTATTCAGTTGTCTTTTATTATCACCTTCTCTCAGGTTGCGAGAGCTCCTTGGTTTAGGAGAGTACATCTATTACGCCTATTGGATAGTCTTATTCCAAACCATAGGCTGGTGCCGAAAGGTAGGGAATGAAGAAAACCAATTAGCCTAAGCAGGGTGTGCAGAAGGTAATATGTAAAGACAAAATAAAGGGATTAGAAAGAGGGCAAAGTAAATTGCGACTGATATCATTCACGACCAAAACCGCGTACTTCATCGCCGCTCCTATTTCACCTTTAAAAGAATAAGCTATTATTCAGTTGTCTTTTATCATCACCTTCTCTCAGTTGCGAGTACTCCTTGGTTTAGGAGGGTACACCTATTATGCTTACTGGATAGTCTTCTTCCAAACCATAGGCTGGTGCCGAACGGTAGGGAAGGAAGAAAACCTTTTAGCCTAACGATGGTGTACAGAAGGTAACGACTAAAGACAAATAAAGGGATTTGGAGAGACGGCAATAAAATATACGGTTGAAGTCATGAATTGGATTATGGAAGAGGCATTGCTTTGAGTACCAGGATACCCCTACGAAACATTTTCATGTTTCAGTGCATTGTTAAAGGAAAAACTGTTTTCCTGATTAGACACTTACTCCAAGGGTATGTATTTACCAGGTTTCATTCTCATATCTGTATGGTTTTACAGATGATGAGTGGGAGTAAGATATTGGGAATTAGGTGATCATCCTCATTATATCGGAATTCGTTGTAATTGGTGATATTTGAGGAAATCGCCAGGGTACAGTTTCCTACCTACGACGCACAGGTTTTGAGTTGTTTAACTCAGCGGACTTATACAGAGTATTGTATGTTGTCCAAGTGTCCATCAGGACAAAGGGGTAGGTCCTCGTACTATGTTCTATTTACTTATAACTTCTCTAGTATTTAGACGAGTGTTTCGTAGAAATACAAGGTCTAAGTTTTGAGAAGTTGTGGGTATAAGAATAAAGTAGAGAACCAGGTATCACAAGTATCAGGATTCTTTAAAGAGATCGAAGATGTAGATTCTTGTGATTGGTATTCAGATGATAGTGATGGTTTTGAGAAACGAGTTTTCTCTTTCAGGTTACTCATAATTGAATGGATTCCTAAGTTGAGTAATGCTGATTAACCTCTTTCCATTAAGTTGATATGCACTGGAGACAGATGCATGGGTTGAATATGGTTCCAATTAAATAAGTGCCAAAGTTTCTATATTGGATATAGAATAGTTCGTACCTTAAAAGATATTAAGGTACGGGGAGTTGTCCAGCTTATGATTAAAATCAGATTCTGGATAACTCAGGGCACGTTTCTGTAATGGCTGTTTTGTGGGTTGACCCTGGCTATGACGAGGGTTGATATTCTACCCTGGCTATGACGAGGGTTGACTCGCCACAGTTTTAGTAAAAATGGATCTTTTTCAGAAAACAGTAGTGGGAGTATGGTAGAACTGGAAAAGTGATTCCAGAACCGCGAACGATTACGGAAAATTTAATAGGACCTATATATTCAATCAGGATTGACATTCCAATAGCCACTCCGCAGATATGGTGGGTAACCTCAGACACCCGAGAGGTACTTCGGTAGCCTCAAGGACGGTGACAGGAAGGTTCTTATCTACCCAGACTTGACACTACTGTTGTTCCAGGATATGAGACCCGGTAGGAGGGTTGTCGTAGTCAGTGGGAGCAGCAGAAGCATAGTGGGCAAGATGCTTATGTCTATTTATAGACTTAGGCAGTTATAGCGGAGATAGATCATCTAATTTTGATGTGACAGTCATGGGTTTGACTTCAATCAGAATAGGGGATGGATCAGTTAAGAAGGTAGTAGGGTGTGATGTCATGGTATCTGGATGACATACACAGAGTAGGAAGTAAAATTCCTATACTACGATCGGTTGGACTGTGGTCGTCGCACAGTTGTTTCTCCAGACAGAATATGGATATAATATTTGACATTCTGGTTTCTAGATCTATGGTTTTAGATCTGGATTTGGGTAGTTTCCCAATATGGGTACTTTGACAGATATTCTAATGGTTTTTAGAATAGTTGACTCCTAGCATGGTAGTGTACCTGCAGGTGATGGAGTCACCTTCTCTAAAGGTGTCGTATAGACTAAAGGGGAGAGGGATGTGCATGATTGGCAGATCACTTGCTTAGGCAATTGAGTCAATCATGTGATGTCAAGTACCACACCAAATGTTGGTTTTGCACTAGATGCAATAAGTTTGTATTAATCCAATCCTGGAGAAACATAAGGAAGCAGTTTTAGAACATTGGTATCTGGTTTGCCTTTATCAGTCGTGTTCATGTTCAGGTGACTGATTGCATGTTACACTTTGATAGAGCCCTTAGGATCTTGCTTTACTACCAACAGTATGATGGCGATCATATACGTGAGAGTTGGGTAGTTTATATGCATATCCTTAATTGTGGTCCCTAGTCGTGGGAGTTTCGAGACAGGGCATCGATACTCCGGAGTAGACCAGTGTGTACAGTCGAGACCCCGACGAGGGGCGGTGGCCGGTCTCACAAGCCACTGGTGTCAGTTGGATCACCTAAGATGTATACAGGTGCTCATTGGGTTATGAGTACACCGGACAGGACTCGCCGGGAATCTGCTAGTTAGTACTATACCTATCGTCAGATAGCAGTTCCCTGGTGACATGTGTACAGGTTAGTTCATCGACCTGAGGTCCTCATTTGTCTCGTGTGAGTTCCCACTGTGCTTTGATTTCTACCCTACCACGGCTCAAAGGAGTCGTGCAAACAGGTAGCTTTTGGGTACAGTCCCGAGCCATATGGAGGCACGTGAGCGGATCAGCAGGGGATTCGTCTCTCCCGGTATTGGGGGCGAGATCGTGCTGTGTCTAGGAGAGCCATTACGCAAAGCCCTCGGCCGAGGCAGGAGATTTACTGGTAGGTATTCCAGTAGTATCTCAGGGCGTTCTGGGCTACACTCCGACACGACTTATACCGCTAATGGGGGTCTGACGTTACTAGCCCCCTAGGCAGATATGCGATACACATTGACGAACGGACCGGACTGTATATACATTGTCACTGTTAGGCTCAGTAGGGTTTTCCGGATGAGTGCGCTCATCGGCATCCCTTGAGGTCAGTCCATGGGCAGCCGTTACGCATTGCTAGTGCCGCTGACGGTTTGTGGTTAAACCCACTGCCAGGGAGCTGACGAGTCATTAGAGTCCCCCACAGGCAGTTTCCCAAGTTTGGGCGAAACGTTGTAGAGGCCGTATGGTTTTATGGCAGGGTTCGGAAAATGCACGTGCGTTTACGCACGTGTCGATTTTCGGACAGATGATACTGGTCGGCTTTGGTTTAAGCCGGATCCGAGTATTATATTGAGTTGGTATTATATCTTTGTCTCAGTTGCATTTGTATTCGGTCGTAATACAAAGGCGGGTATATTTATACAGTTTCGGGGTTGTCCTGAAATTCGTTTCAGGATCACTTTTGGAAGTTGCCTGTTTCCAGTTTTCTATCAGCCGTCTTTTAACATTCGGTTAAAGACGGATTTGTCTTTTCTTGAGATGAGTGTGGATTCTTTTACAAGGTTCTAGATAAGGTGACTAGGATTAATTGGTGTTAAGTTTTCATTGGTTGCATTTAATGGTTCATTAATGCTTGATGAGGTGTTTAAGCGATTCATGCTTTAGCATTAAAGCTTTTTGTTTAGCTAAGGATATTTCTTCTTGATCTTTTGAGTGAGAAGCTTTCTTGTGATCACCCCCCCTCTCTTACGGTCACCTCCCTCTTGCTATATATGGCCGGCCCCCTTCCTCACTCTCTCACTTGATGTTTCATTTGTAGAAAAAGGTTATGATAGTATTCGGGGTGTATGGAATTTTACAGTTCATTTCATTCCATCACCCGATTTCCACGGCAACTTCATTAACCGATCGTCCACGGATTTGGACGAAGTGAGACAAAGTCATCTACTCATTCTCTACATCATTCTTGGTCGTCTCTTTTAGCAAACTTGACGATCGAGTTGCCTCGAGTCAGAGGCGGGAGCCCGTTTAAAGAACCGATCATGTGGTGCCACCTCGACGAGGAGATCGGAGATCGACGAGATCGGAGCAGCCGCAACGGAGCGTGGGATGATGGTTGAAGAACGAAGGACTCGGATCGTTTGGTACAATCTTCCTACACTCTTTATAGTATGTTAGTTTAGCAATAATGGCAGATCCGGGTTAAAGTATACGATAGCGCCAGTTTAAAAGTTTTGTTCCGCATTTTGGCGTCTGTAGACTGCCGGGGCGCTACCGTAGACTTACAACTATACTAGGATCCGGCTTAAACCAAAGCCGACTAGTAGTATCCGTCCGATCCTGATCCGTGCAATACCGCATGTATCTAATCGAACCTTGCCATATCTCCACACGGCCTCTACAGCGTTTCGCCCGAAAGCTTGAGTAACTGAAAGTGTGGTGGACTCTAAAGACTCGTCAATACTATGGCTGTGGATTTAACCACTAGCATGTCAGAGGTATAAGCCAATACGTGACGGGCCACCAGCTATTGACCAAAAGGGACGTCGATGAGCGAACTCATCCTGACACCCTACTGAGCCTGTCAGTGACAATATCCGTACAGTCCGGTCCGTTCGTCTATGAGCATCGCATGGCGGGCCTAGGGGGTTGGTAAAAGTCAGACCCCCAAAAGCGGTACAAGTCGTGTCGGAGTGAAGCCCAGAACACCCTGAGATACTACTGGAATACCTACCAGTAAATCTCCTGCCTTGGCCAAGGACTTCGTGTAATGGCTCTCCTAGACACAGCGCGACCTCACCCCCAATACCGGGAGAGACGAACCCCTGATGATCCGCTCACTGCCTCCATGTGGCTCGGGACTGTACCCAACTAAAACCTATTTGCACGACTCCTTTGAGCCGTGGTAGGGTAGTAATCAAAGTACTGTGGGAACTCACACGAGACAAATGACGATCCCCAGGTCGATGAACTAACCTGTACACATGTCACCAGGGAACTGCTATCTGATGTCAGGTATAAGACCAACTAGCATGTTCCCGGCGAGTCCTGTCCGGTGTACTCATAACCCAATGAGCACCTGTATACATCTTAGGTGAACCAACGGACACCAGTGGCTTGTGAGACCGGCCACCGCCCCTCGTCGGGGTCTCGACTATATACACTAGTCTACTCTGGAGTATCGATGCCTTGTCTCGAAACTCCTACGACTAGGGACCTTTTAAGGATGTGCTTATAGACTACCAGCTCCCACGTATATGATCGCCCTCATACTGCTGGCAGTCAAGCAAGAATCCTAGGGGCTCTATCAACGTGCAATAGTGACCTGTCATGTCACCTAAAGCAGTACACGATGATAAAGGTAAACCAGATAGCATACTATCATCTCGAGTAAGACTGTCCTACCGGGATAGGTCCTCCCTCAATCATTGCAATCACGTGCCAGTGATCCAATAATTGACTCTGAGGGCACTATCTCCAACAATCTCCCACTTGCACTCAAGGCTAATTATTGCGATGTCGCATACTCACAGCCCGTGTGATACCGAACACCCAACTCCTCTACTAGTCAGTCTCACAAATCCCGTTTGTGAAATTATTGCGGTCGAGGAATAGCCTCAGTGAGTGGATCCGCCTAGATGTTTCTTTATATGTCTCTTTATATCTCAAGTTCGCGGAGAAAGCCATCTCCCGAAATGAGCAATACCTGTCTTAGAATGTCTGGATGTCTGATGGGACCGAGCTCATAAATGAACTCCAAATCCAAACTTCTTAGACTGTATCGTCAACTGAACTTAATCAGTATCCTGCGCCATGCCACCCTCAGTATTGCCTTGGACCACCTGTCCAAAATACTGCCCCTCGTCAGAAGGAAAAATATAACTCTGACAACCTCCTTGTCGTCCATGTCACCTTGGAAGCCTGGAATGATAATTGTCTCCTAAATGAGGCTGTCGTTATCATATCCCTAGAACATCCACTTATGTTCTAAAACTGCTTCCGACTGTTTCTCCAGGATTGGATCAATGTCAACTTATTGCATCAAGTGCAAGAACAACATCTGGTGTGGTACCTGACATCTCATGATTGACTCAATTGCCTGAGCAAGTGATCTGCCAATCATGCGCATCCCTCTCTACTTTAGTCTATAAGACACCTTTAGAGAGGGTGACTCCTTCACCTGCAGGTACACTACCGTGCCAGGAGTCGTCCATTCTAAATACTCTTAGAATGCTGTCAAAGTACCCTATGGAGAAAACACTGTGTGACGACCAAAGTATAACCGATCGTAGTATAGGAATATCACTTCCTACTTTGTGTATGTCATCCAAATACCATGACAACACACCCTACTACCTTCTCAACAGATCCATCCCCTATCCTGATGAAGTCAAACCTATGACTGTCACATCAGAAATAGATGATCTATCTCCGCTATATCTGCTTTAGTCTATAAATAGACATAAGCTTGATGTCCACCAATGCTTCCGCTGCTCCCACTGACTACGACAACCCTCTGGCAGAGTCATATACACGTACACTTCTAAAGCAAGTTTAGAACGACGCTATACTCATCCTCCTGCCGGGTCTCGCAGCCTGGAACAAGAGCAATGGCAAGTGGGGGTAAACAAGAACCTCCCTGTCACCGTCCTTGAGGCTACCGGAGTACCTCTCGGGTGCCTGAGGTTACCCACCATATCTGCGGAGTGGCCAATGGAATGTCAAATCAGATTGAATCTTTAGGTTCTTTATCAAATCTTCAGTAATCGTTTGCGGTTCTGGAATCACTTCCAGTTCTACCATACTCCCACTGCTGTTTTCTGAAAAAATCCATTTTTAATTAAAACTGTGGCGAGTCAAGAACAATATCACTATTGATCTTCCAGATGGTAGAAAGTCAATCCTCGTCATAGCCTGGGTCAACCCACAAACAGTCATTACAGAAACGTGCCTTGTGTTGTCCAGTGTCTGGTTTTAATCATAAGCCGGACAACTCCCCGTACCTTAACATCGTTAAGATATGAACTGTTCTATATCCAATATAGAACCAGAGGCACAGATTTAATTGAACCAGATTCAAATCATGCAGCTGTCTCCAGTGCATGTCAACTAAATGGAAAGAGGCCGATCAGCGTTACTCAACTTAGGAATGCTTCCAATTATGAGTAACCTGAAAGAGAAGCAATTTCTCTTTATCATTACTATCAACTGAATACCATACACAAGTATCTACATCTTCGATCACTTTGAAGAATCCCGATACTTGCTACACCTGGTTCTCTACTCTATTCAAATACCTATAACTCCTCAAAACTTAGACTCTGTGTTTCTACGAAACACATGTCTAAGAACTAGAGAAGTTAAAAGTAAACCGAATATAGTATGAGGACCAACCCCTCTGTCCCAATGGACACTGGACAACATACAATACTCTGTATAAGTCCGCTGAGTCTAACAACACTTTCACTGTGTGTCGTAGGTTGAAAACTGTACTTATGGTTAAAAAGAATTACACCGTTGTTTAATGGTCCTTACCTAACCATCCACTGATATAGGTAAATGTCATCGACATAATATCAAAAGGTATATCTCACTCTATGAAAATAGACGTACAGATATATCAATTTGAAATTGGTGCACAACAGCGGATATTCAAAACCAAATATTTGCCGACCGGCAAACAGCCCAGGTGATCTCCTCAAATATCACCGATTACAATGAATCCCGATATAATGAGGATGATCACCCTATTCCCAATAACTTACTCCCACTCATCATCTGTAAAACCATATAGATGTGAGAATCAAACTTGGTAAATACATACCCTGGAGCAAGTGTCCAATCGGGAAATCAGTTTTCTTTTAACAGTACACAGTTGAACTGAAACATTGAAATGTTTTGATGGGGTATCCTGGTATTCCTAGTAATGCCTCTACCATTATCCAGATTCACAACTATAACCGTATAATTCTTTGCCTCCTCTCCAAATCCCTTTATATGTCTTTAGTCATTACCTTCTGCACACCCCTTTAGGCCAAATGGTTTTCTTCCTTCCCTACCGTTCGGCACCAGCCTATGGTTTGGAAGAAGACTATCCAATAAGCATAATGGGTGTACTGTCCTAGTCCTAGGAGCACTCGCAATGCGAGAGAAGGTGAAGATAAAAGACAACCGAATAAACCTTATTCCTTTTTCTCCTGGACCAGAATCCATCCCCGAACAGGAACAAGTTCCTTTCGAGTTCGTATATAACCATACGATGGATTATCCAATGAACTGGGATCTTCGTAGTGATACGGAGTGTCCTGGAGAAGTACAAAGGTGATTTAGGATTGGCGAAGAAATACTTGTTTTGGTCGTGAATATCAGTCGCAATTTACTTTGCCCTCTTACTAATCCCTTGCTTTCTCTTAATCTTAATACCTTCTGCACACCATCGTTATGCTAATTGGTTTTCTTCATTCCCCACTGTTCGGCACCAGCCTAAGGTTTGGAAGAAGACTATCCAATTTGCGTAATAGGTGTACTATCTCCTAAACCAAGGAATACTCGCAACCCGAGAGAAGGTAAAAGGAAAAGACAAATGAATAGTCCTATCCGTTTTCTCCAAAACCAGAAACCATCCTCGAAGTCCTTCGAGTTCGTATATAACCATACGATGGTTTTGTCCAATGGAAATGGACGTTCGTAGTAATACGGGGTGTCCTGGAGAATAGGGTAAAAGTAGGAGTGGCAATGAGGTTTGCAACTCTGACAATCCAAAAGCCAGTGTTAAGTAGGTTTGGTCAACTTGATCACTGAGTCATAGTCTAGGGTCGGGTCAATGGTCGCTGCCAGAGAGAGAGAGAAAAGAAACACTCAGCGTGCACTCTAACCTAGATCAGAATGGTTGTCACTTTATCTAATCTGGAAGCCTCCCACTGTAACTCTAATTCTTCTCCAAACCTCAAAGAAGAATTAGCCGGGATCACCCGAGGAGTAAACCAACTCATCAGTGGGAACCGGGATCCAACTATCATCGCATGATAACGTGACGGAATCCGCTCACGCTATCACACTCGAGAAGGTATGCGCATATCTGGCAAGTTTCAGTTCTTTTGAAACTCCCGATGTGGATTTCTACCCCATGCTCTTATGACCTTGGCGTGAGGTCAAAATATCATAAGTCACATGTCAAGTTCTACCCATCATTATCCAGGTTAATTTGAACCCACCCGTACATACCCTTGACGTAGGCCAAAATAGTAGTACGACTGTCCCAAACCAATGCATCTATCTATGCAACAGATAAATATCCGGCAGCTACCAATCACTATGCCTTGGCGTGAGGTCAAAATACATAGCTTGAATACTACCGAATATTTAACCGAAATGATGGAGGGCTACGAATGGTTTCTGGCGAAAACCTTTAACGTAATGAACTTGATATCGTTGAAGGAACTGATAGCTTTGTAAAAATATAGTGACGAAAACCTTTGCTAAAGAGGTCACTCTCGGTGAAGGGATCTCGACTCTTTCCCCGTAGAATGATGTGCAGGATATTCCATAACCGAATATCACTGTGCAAAGAAAAAGTAATCGGCTATAGTGAAGTTAATGCCCTGACGCAAACTTCTGTCCAAGGGGTCACTCCCGGTGAAGGGATCTCGGCCCTTGCCTCGTCGACTGAGGTGCTGGATATTCATAACCGAATATCACTGTGCAAAACAAAAGAGAACGTCCTTGCAATAACAGCTTTTTGAAAAGTGTTCCAACAACATCAGATTAGGTTTGTTTTAACTTGCATTGATCCGAATCAACGCAGTCCCATCAATAGATCACACCACAAAGAACGAAAATATACTGATGTACGTATATGCCATCCGCATTCGCCACTGGGTCCCGCCATTACCCGTTAGGTTAGCTAACTAACGACAGAGTGGGGACTGGACTAGCGCGGATGCAAAACATATACAACATCTACTAATATATATACCAATATATATTATATATCGCTCAAGGCGTGATAAAATGCAACATCACAGAAATGTACAGCATCACAGAACAATACAGATATCTGGGATCCCCGGGTTTCACAGAGCCACTACTGAAACCCGACGTTCCCCTGGTCGTGTGGATAGCCTGTGCAATGAAATCCTAGACCCCTACGGGCGCGGCAAGTTACCCGCCAAAACCTGAAGCGAGGCAGCCCCCTTCAGCTCCGTGAATGGACCACCCAGCACTTCACGGAATCCGGAAATTTGGGCACCCTCCTGGGTCAACCTGTACCCCCTACGAGTGCGACGAATAGCCCGCCAATCCTAGAGTGAAGCCCCCTCCGTCTCAATGCCATGAGATGCGGGCCCGTTGCCCTCTAGAACCCGGCTATCCGTGCACCCCACCTTGGGGTAATCCTAGTACAGAAAGTAAAATATACATGCAACGGGTACATCGACCGCAACCTGGTCGTGCCCCAAAATAATAATACAATCAGGAAGTGACGGCAGTCCACATGTCGGACGCTCGCCCCGCAATATCAAATGTACATAATACAACAGAACTGTACTAGCATTGCATCCAGGCTATCCCCCACGACCAGTCCGCAACATCACAGCATAACACAGAACATCAACGTGAAAGTCACGTTCGCAAATCCGTCTAACCGGGCTATAGCAGTTAGACAGGATTTACCGATCGAGTGACATTCACGGTCGCAGATATAATGTAAATACTGTGAAATAATGTGTTTAAAATATCCGATCGATTGAATTTTACCAAATGGGCCCCCAAGCAATACTGTAGCACTCACAGAAATTCTGGGCCCAAACAAAGTATACCAAAACCCCTATTTTCAGCCCACAAGCCCACTGCAAAAAAATGATGACATGAATCCACATTCCTGCGGCGGAACCGCGGCCAAAAAGGGGTTATGGCCGCGGTTCCGCGGTCATACGGAAGGATCAGAGCACCAAATTTTTCCAGTGTTCTTACGACTTTCAGTACATCACTTTTCTACAACCTGAAAAAATTTTCGAGCCAGAAAAAAATCAACAGAAAACTGATGTGAAGAAAACGCGGGTTTTTGGAATTTTGGCCGATCGGAAATGCAAACACATTAAACAAAGCTAGACTATGTTAATGGCGAGGCTCTGATACCAATGTAAGTGCACGGCGGCGCCCCGGCCGTCAGTCCGACGACCAAATGCGGAAGCGGTGAAAACTTTAATTTTGCGAACTTAGCAAACCGGCACCACCGCGCACTAAACACCCGGATCGAACCATTAACTAGTCTAAGCTAACTACAAGACGGGTTAGAGATATACCGAATGATCCGAGTCCTCCGGTCTTCTCGTCGTCGTCCCGATCTCCTACGGAAACTCCGGTCGTCGCCTCCTCGCCGGAAGGGCACCACATCGCCTGTATCATTTACTGGCTCACACCTCAATACCGAGGCAACTCGGGCGCGAAGTTGGCTGGCCGACGCGTCCAAGATTTGCTGTAGAATGTGTAGTGTAGAGGCTATGTCTCATTTGGGGTTTTGTTGCCATTTGAAGATGATTGAGGAAACTAGATAAGGAAAAATGGTGCTTGCATTTTTCCTAGCATGAAATGAGATCAAGAAAAATCCCACAAGCTCAAAATGAAACTCTCTCTTCTTCTTCTCTCAAGTGTAGCTTCTTTCATCTAGTGAGAAAAAGGTGGAGGAATGAATATCCAACCATAACAAGAAGGGAGGTGAGTGTAGGAGAAGAGAAAGGGTGACCATAACCAAACATCATCATAACAAACTCACATCAAACTCAAATCACCTTTAAGTGATGTAAAGAGAATCAAATGATGGTTGAAAAGAAAAGATGCCATCATAATCAATACATTTGCAAGAAACCCCTCCACAAAGTGTTATTTGCAAACTTGCAAATAACCCCCTCCATCGGAAAAGTCCGGCCGGGAAAGAACAAGGAAAACCGGCCGGAACGGAATGCAAACTGGCAACTCCAGAAAACTGGTCCCG
Organism: Agapanthus africanus; assembly: GCA_030015575.1. Classification (NCBI taxonomy): domain Eukaryota; kingdom Viridiplantae; phylum Streptophyta; class Magnoliopsida; order Asparagales; family Amaryllidaceae; genus Agapanthus; species Agapanthus africanus. The sequence continues at coordinate 194,548,586 of JASDDO010000031.1, forward strand.
TAATAAATTACAGGAAAAACCCTGATACTGTGCATACACACCCGCATCTGTATTCCGACCGGATACAAATGCAATGAGACAAAATCTACACTGTACTATACTAGGATCCGGCTTAAACCAAAGCCGGGTAGTAGTATCCGTCCGATCCTGATCCGTGCAATACCGCACGTATCTGATCGAACCTTGCCATATTTCCATACGGCCTCTACAGCGTTTCGCCCGAAAGCTTGAGTAACTGAAAGTGTGGTGGACTCTAAAGACTCGTCAATACTATGGCTGTGGATTTAACCACTGGCATGTCAGAGGTATAAGCCAATACATGACGGGCCACCAGCTATTGACCAAAAGGGACGTCGATGAGCGAACTCATCCTGACACCCTACTGAGCCTATCAGTGACAATATCCGTACAGTCCGGTCCGTTCGTCTATGAGCATCGCATGGCGGGCCTAGGGGGTTGGTAAAAGTCAGACCCCCAAAAGCAGTACAAGTCGTGTCGGAGTGAAGCCCAGAACACCCTGAGATACTACTGGAATACCTACCAGTAAATCTCCTGCCTTGGCCAAGGACTTCGTGTAATGGCTCTCCTAGACACAGCGCGACCTCACCCCCAATACCGGGAGAGACGAACCCCTGAAGATCCGCTCACTGCCTCCATGTGGCTCGGGACTGTACCCAACTAAAACCTGTTTGCACGACTCCTTTGAGCCGTGGTAGGGTAGTAATCAAAGTACAGTAGGAACTCACACGAGACAAATGACGATCCCCAGGTCGATGAACTAACCTGTGCACATGTCACCAGGGAACTGCTATCTGACGTCAGGTATAAGACCAACTAGCATGTTCCCGGCGAGTCTTGTCCGGTGTACTCATAACCCAATGGGCACCTGTATACATCTTAGGTGAACCAACGTACACCAGCGGCTTGTGAGACCGGCCACCGCCCCTCGTCGGGGTCTCGACTGTATACACTAGTCTACTCTGGAGTATCGATGCCCTGTCTCGAAACTCCTACGACTAGGGACCTTTTAAGGATGTGCTTATAGACTACCAGCTCCCACGTATATGATCGCCCTCATACTGCTGGCAGTCAAGCAAGAATCCTAGGGGCTCTATCAACGTGCGATAGCGACCTGTCATGTCACCTAAAGCAGTACACGATGATAAAGGTAAACCAGATAGCATACTATCATCTCGAGTAAGACTGTCCTACCGGGATAGGTCCTCCCACAATCATTGCAATCACGTGCCAGTGATCCAATAATTGACTCTGAGGGCACTATCTCCAACAGGGTCAAGCCTGTAAGTCGATGTACAACACCCCACGTCTTGCGGGGAGGCGGAAAAATGAAAAACGATCTTGTTCTTTGCTTAAACATCGACTAACCGCATGAATCGAAGCTAAACGATAACTAACAACTATCATAGAAGTTCTAAACTACTATGTGAAGTGATTATACCTAAAGAACCGTGTCCTTCGTCTTTACGAACTCTACCTCCTCCTCGGCTTTCTCCAAGTAGTAGACGATCCACCACGAGAGCTTTACTCTAAACTTGAGGCAACTAGGTTTCTTTAAGTGCTAATCAAAGTACCTAGATGATATAGAGTGAGGGTTATGGATTAAGTAGTCTAACTAATCCTTGTACTCAACACATGAGAGGGGAGGATTAGGATTTGAAGAGAGGAAGCTTGAGGAGAGAGAAGGTGAGAATAATAAATGAAATGATAAAATGAGTTATCATAATATATATATCAAGCATTATTGTTTTTCAAGAAAAGAAAAGAAAATGATTTACAACCATGCTTGATAAATATCTAATGGTGATTCATCTCCATGAGTCATTAAGCATTTATGATGCATTAATGACATGGATGAATCATCCATATGACTCACTAATCTCATTTAATGTATATGCCACCTTAACCTCCTTAGTCACCATCTTCTAGAAATTTCTCGCGCAATTACGAGAACGCCCCTCCTATCCGTGAAAACACGGAAAAACTTTAGAATGTATAAATCCAATAACCGGATACTAGTAACTGGCATAAACCAAAGCCGACTAGTAAAAACTGTCCGAAAGTCGTACGTGCGTAAACACACGTATGCGTCCGAACCCTTGTCGTAAAACCATACGACCTCTATATCGTTTCGCCTGGAGTAGGGAAACTCTCTGCGTGGGACTCTAGAGACTCGACTACTACGCTGGCAGTGGGTTTAACCACAGACCGCAAGCGGCACTAGCTGTACGTAACGGTCCCCAGGTAGATGTCGATAAGAAGGCCGATGAGGAAACCCATCCTAACTCCTACTGAGTCTTATGTGACAATCTCCATACAGTCCGGTCTGTTCGTCTAAGACTATCGCATATCGGGCCTAGGGGCGGCAAGCGTCAGTCCCCTAAAAGCGGTATAAGTCGTGTCGGAGCGAAGCCCATTACACCCTGAGAAACTACTGGAACCTACCAGCAAATCTCGCTTGCCCTGGCCAGGGACTTTGCGTAATGGCTCTCTGACACAGCATGATATCAACCCCCCAATATCGGGAGAGACGAATCCTGTCTAACCGCAACTGCCTCCAAGTGCTCGGGATTGCACCCAACTGCTACCTGTTTGCACGACTCCTTTGAGCCGTGGTAGGGTAGCAATCTAAGAACAGTGGGACACACTCGAGGCGAAGTAGCAGTGTCAAGTCTGCGGACTATGCTATACTCATGTCACCTAGGAACTGTTCACTGACGACTGGTATAAAACCAACCAACAGTTCCCTGTGAGTCTTGTCCGGTGTACCCGTAACCTAACGAGCACCTGCATACTATCTCCAGTACGACGTACTGACGGCTGTGGGACAGACCATCTCCCCAACTGGGATGAGAAGCGTACACACTAGTCTACTCCGGAGTATCGATGCCCTGTCTCGATAATCCAACGACTAGGGACCTGAATAAGGATGTGCTTGTAGACTACCCAGCCCCCACTAGTGTGACTGCCATCACAACGCTAGTAGTCAAGCAAGATCCTAAGAGCTCTATCAATACGTATACATATTAAGATAGAAAAACCAAGTAGCATAATACTATGTTTAGCAAGACTGTTATATACATGTGAATATCCCAATCTTCCATTAAGTAATACACAAACTAGTATGATACAATAATGGCCCCTAGGGCATATACACTAACAATCTCCCACTTGCACTAGGGCCATGTACTGGCATATCGAAGACCGATGATCTCGAGTAGCCTCTCGAACTGAATCTGAGGTAGGGCCTTTGTGAATGGATCAACAATGTTCTCTTCAGTAGAAACTCTCCGAACCTCGATCTCCCGACGATCAATGATCTCCCTGATCAGGTGATACCGCCTTAAGATGTGTCTGGACTTCTGATGGGACCTTGGTTCCTTCGCTAAAGCTATAGCTCCGTTGTTGTCGCAATACAGAGGTATTGGATCAACAATGGTAGGAACCACCTGAAGTTCTGTTAGGAACTTCTTCATCCAGACTGCTTCTTTTGCGGCATCGCAAGCAGCAATATACTCCGCTTCCATCGTCGAGTCAGCAACGGTGTCCTGCTTGGAACTCTTCCAGCACACCGCCCCTCCATTGAGGGTAAAGACATAACCCGACATGGACTTAGAATCGTCCTTATCACTCTGGAAGCCGGAATCAGCATAGGCCTCCATCCTGAGGTCTTTTCCGCCGTAAACCAAGAACATCTCCTTAGTCCTCCTCAGGTACTTGAGAATGTTCTTTACTGCTATCCAGTGCTTCTCCCCTGGGTCTGACTGATACCGGCTTACCACGCTCAGTGCGTAAGCTACATCTGGTCTGGTGCACAACATCGCATACATTATAGAGCCTACCGCAGAAGCGTAGGGTATAATAGACATGTGTTCCCTTTCCAAATCAGTCTCGGGAGACATCTCTTTGGATAGGGTGATTCCGTGACAAGCCGGTATATTACCGCGCTTAGAATCTTCCATACTGAATCTTTTCAGTACAGTGTCGATATACCTGGACTGAGAAAGTCCCAACATCCTCTTGGATCTATCACGATAGATCTGGATCCCCAGAATGTAAGAGGCATCTCCCAGGTCTTTCATGGAGAACCTGTGTGATAAGAATCCTTTGACAGATTGTAGCATAGGAATGTCATTTCGTATCAATAGAATGTCATCCACGTACAAGACGAGGAATACGACACTTCTGGCTACAATTTTACTATATATGCACGGTTCATCTGGATTTTTGATGAAGTCATATTCTTTGACTGTTTCATTAAAACAGATGTTCCAACTCCGCGATGCCTGCTTCAGTCCATAAATGGACTTAAGCAACTTGCATACTTTCCCGCTGCTCCCACTCTGATTGAAACCCTCTGGCTGATCCATATAGACGCACTCTTCTAAATTTCCATTCAGAAAAGCCGTCTTTACGTCCATCTTCCATATTTCATAATCATGGAAGGCAGCAATAGCAAGAAGGACCCGAATGGATTTGAGCATAGCCACTGGAGAAAAAGTTTCGTCATAGTCCAAACCAGGTCTTTGACGAAAACCCTTTGCAACAAGTCTAGCCTTATAGGTTTCCACCTGTCCATCTACACCAATCTTTTTCTTGAAGATCCATTTGCATCCTATGGGTTTTACCCCATCTGGAGCAAAGTCCAAAGTCCATACTTTGTTAGTGTACATGGACTCCATTTCGGTTCGCATTGCATCTAGCCATCGTACCGAGTCGCCGCTCTGGATGGCCTGCTGGAAGCCAGTAGGTTCATCATCATCTATGATGCAATCATCTCTTTCCCCATCTATGAGAAAACCGTAGTATCTCTCAGGCGGATGAGACGGCCTACTACTCCTGCGGAGGGGTGCGGGAATGTCCTGTTCTTCTTGAACTACTTGTTCTACCAAACTTTCAGTATTAGTTTGTTGTTCTGGAATTTCTTCCAGTTCTATTTCGCTCCCACTTATTTCCTTTTTTAAAATCTGCTGTTCCAGAAAATGGGCATTACGAGAAACAAAAACCTTTTATTCCTCTGCGTAATAGAAATAATATCCCTTGGAGTTCTTTGGATATCCTACAAACTTACATTTTACTGATCGTGCCTCGAGCTTGTCCACATGCTGCTTTTTAACAAAAGCTGGACATCCCCAATTCTTCATATGCTGAAGATGGGGTTTCTTCCCACTCCACATCTGATATGGGGTGGTAGGCACAGTCTTGGAAGGAGCCCTGTTCAGAAGATATGCCGCTGAATCTAGCGCATAACCCCAAAAAGATCGCGGTAACTCAGCATTACTCATCATGGATCGTACCATATCTAATAGGGTTCGATTCCGTCTCTCCGATACACCGTTATGCTGTGGAGTGTATGGAGGAGTAAGATGAGAGAGAATTCCTTTCTCTTTTTGGTAACCTAGGAACTCGGCACTCAAGTATTCACCACCTCGATCAGATCTTAGTGTCTTGATACTTTTGCCGGTTTGGTTTTCTACTTCATTCTTATACTCTTGGAATTTCTCAAAAGCCTCGGATTTATGTTTCATCAGATAAATGAATCCGTACCTTGAGTAATCATCCGTGAAAGTAATGAAATAGGAAAAACCACCTCTTACATGTATAGACATTGGACCACATACATCGCTGTGTATGAGTCCTAAGAGCTCGCTCGCTCTTACTCCATGTCCAGTAAAAGGAGTCTTTGTCATCTTTCCTTTGAGACAAGATTGACAAGTGTCATAAGTTTGATATTCGAACGAGTCCAAATATCCTTCTCTATGCAACTTAGTCAACCTTCTCTCATTGATGTGACCCAGTCTATAATGCCATAAGAAAGCTTTATTTAAATCTGGAGACTTTCTTTTTAGTGTGTTCTGGACATTGAAAATTTGGAGTTGGTTTAAAACATATATATTGTTTTCCAGTGTACCGGACCCAATCAAACTTTGATTAAGGTGGATGTTAACAACACCACTTCCAAACGTGAAATCATAACCTTTATTTGACAACAAGGAAACAGATATGATATTACACGTTAAGTTGGGTACACAAAAACAGTTATGTAAAACCAAAATGTGTCCACTCGTCAATCCCAGGTGATAATCCCCTACGGACACAGCTCCCACGCTAGCTCCGTTAGCAACCATCAGGGTCATATCACCTTCCTTCAGCACTCTACGGTTTCTCAGTGCCTGCAATGAATTGCAAATATGAGATCCTGATCCGGTATCCAATACCCAGGAAGTAGAGTTGATTGATAGACAATTCTCAATTACAAACACACCTGAAGTCGAAGCCACAGCTTGCTTCGGTTCCTGGTTCTTGGCGTTCCACGCCTAGCAATCCTTTTTCCAGTGCCCTTTCCTGTGACAATGCAAGCACTCATCCTGGCCCACTACCGGTACTGCAAACTTTTTCATTCCCTTCCCTCCCACCTTACTTACACCTCCTCTAGGTCTGGGGGCGGCCTTCTTTTTCCTTCCTTTGGCCCTAACCTTAGACCCGGAAGAAGAAGCACCGCCAACAAACATAGCGGGTGTTTCCCTTGCCTTCTGCAATGTGCCCTCTGCACTCCTTAACATGTTCAGGAGTTCCGGAAGTTCAACTTATTTTCTTTGAATGTTGAAGTTCAGGATAAACTGGGCGTAGGTGGGAGGAAGGGACTGGAGAATAAGGTCTGTATAGAGCTCATTATCCAAAGTCGTCCAAGGTCTGCGAGCTCTTCTATATAGCCGATCATCTTTAGGACATGTTCTCCTACCGATGACCCGACAGCCAACCTCGCTCGAAACAAGTTCTTAGAGGTCTCGTATCTTGCTGTATGAGATTGCTCTCTATAAAGTTCCTTTGTATGGAGAAATATGGCATCTAGTTCCATATCCTCGTGCCTCCTCTGATGTTCATTGTTCATCGAGGCAAGCACGATGCACTTGGCTTTCGCGCAATCGAAATCCCAGGTTTTGCGGATTTCCTTATCCGCATTACTGGATTTGGGACCAGGGACAGCATGTGCCGTAGCGGTGAGGACATACCCTAGTTTGTCATAGGTCAAAGCCATTTTGACATTCCGCAGCCAATCTTTATAGTTTGGCCCTGTCAGTATATTTTTCTCTAAAAGTAACTTAAGTCCAGTCATTTTCAGGGTCGCTGCAATTAGGAGAGAGAGAAGAAAACTCTTTAGCATGATGCTCTTGCAAGTTTAGAGTGGTTTTTAATTTATCTAAACTGGATGGCTCCCACTGTTTCTCGAATCCTTCCTCAAACCATAAAAGAAGAATTAGCCAGGACTATTCTCACTGTACAATACTTGCTTAACCGTTCAGCCAGGCTGGTGTCGGTACTTCGAGGGAGGTTTTCCAACGCTTTCGCGAAGTTCCTTAATTAAATAACCTCTTTTCTCTGGGGGCGTGACCCCGCTGACACCTTTCTTGATACCTACTTGGTTTATAGCATTGATCGTTAAGTGATGAATATCCTGATGAGTAGCATATACTCACAGTAGGATCGGGATCCAAATATCATCGTGTGATAATGTTGAAGGAATGCTACCAACATTCATCAAACTCCAAATGGTATGCATCTCTTTGCAAATTTCAGTTTCTTTTGAAATTCCCGATATAAGTTTTTGCCCCATGCTCTTATAACCTTGGCTTTGGTCAAAATGTCATAAGTCACATGTCAAGTTCTACCCGTCATTATCTTGTCAATTTGAACCCATCCGTATATACCTCTGACTTTGGTCAAATGATAATACGACTGTCCCAAACCAACTCATCTATCTTATGCAACAAATGAAAACCCAGTAGCTACCAAACACTATGCCTTGACTTTGGCCAAAATTCATAGCTTGAATACTACTGAATACCCAAATGAAATGACGGAGGGCTACGAATGGTTTTGGCGAAACCGTGAACGCGGTGAACTTGATATAATCGAAGGAACCTGATAGCTTTTTAAAAGGAGTGGTTAAAGCTCCGCATTTAAAAATATCTGTTTTTAAAATTAACAGAGTGGTTTCTTTTAAATTGTTCCAACGATTAAACTTTTGGTTTATTTTCTTTGCATTATAAATAATGCGTCCTATCATTAACCTATCATTACAGAAAACAACGAAAATACAACGTCCTCTTATGCCATCCGCATTCGCCACGAGGTCCCGTCATCACCCATTAGGTTACTTAACTAACGGCAGAGCAGGGGCTGGGCTAGCGTGGGTGTAAAACATAAGTGACGTCTAAATAGCTATCATATATAGATATTGTACATTCGTCAGACGCAATAATAGGCATTCCAGATCTCATATGAACTTTATTGGATTTGCAAGCAATCCGTGTTTGTTTAGAGCCTGCAACAAAAGACGGATTACACAGTTGTGATGAATAGCCATTACCCCACCCTATACCCCTACGGGTACGGCAAACTACCCGTCAAATACCCGAAGTGAAGCAGTCTCCCTCAACAAAGTGAGTAGGCCACTAAACACTTCAAGTACCCGGTAGTTTGTGTACCCCACCTTGGGTCTATCCTAGGAGCAAAAACAGTTAAAATGAAATAACACAACGGTGGCTACAACCGCAACCTGGAGGTGCCCCGCAAAATAATATCACAACATATTACAATTACATCGAATGAATTAAAATAATAACCCATCACAAACCCCGGCTAATCATCACAACAGTCCAATACAGTTCACATCCACAAACAGTAAAAACCATTACAGAAATGTGCAACCCCCTGCCAACCGACATACTAGCAGTTAGGGGAGGTTTAGGAACACATTATACAAACACAGATATAATCAAATTAGAAAACATAGCAAAATTTAATTTCGATCGAACAAACACAGATTCTACTCCAATACTTTGAGATTTGAGCAGAAAAATAAACATCCCAGAAACATCACTGTTAACACCTAGGAGTTACTGAATAAATTTGGGCCGACTCGGCCCCAACTCGGCCGCGGATCCGCCGCGGATCGCATGGATCTGCCGCGGTTCCGCGGTGAGATGGCCGAGTTAGGGGTCCAAATTTCTTCAGTAGCCCTAGTTTTTCCTGCTTGTTATTCTGAAGCACCCTGAAAAATTTTTAGAGCCAGTTTAAAATTCGACATCAAGCGTGATAATCGACGATGTTTCCGGTTCTTTTTTGCGTTCGAAATTCTTACGACTTTGCTAATGAGTTAATTATTGTTTAGCGAGGCTTTGATACCACTTTAAGTCGATGTACAACACCTCACGTCTTGCAGGGAGGCGGAAAAATGAAAAACGATCTTGTTCTTTGCTTAAACATCGACTAACCGCATGAGTCAAAGCTAAACGATAACTAGCAACTATCATAGTAGTTCTAAACTACTATGTGAAGTGTTTATACCTAAAGAACCGTGTCCTTCGTCTTTACGAACTCCACCTCCTCCTCGGCCTTCTCCAAGTAGTAGACGATCCACCACGAGAGCTTTACTCCAAGCTTTGCCTCTAAACTTGAGGCAACTAGGTTTCTTTATGTGCTAATCAAAGTACCTAGATGATATAGAGTGAGGGTTATGGATTAAGTAGTCTAACTAATCCTTGTACTCAACACATGAGAGGGGAGGATTAGGGTTTGAAGAGAGGAAGCTTGAGGAGAGAGAATGTGAGAATAATAAATGAAATGAGAAAATGAGTTATCATAATATATATCAAGCATTATTGTTTTTCAAGAAAAGAAAAGAAAATGATTTACAACCATGCTTGATAAATATCTAATGGTGATTCATCTCCATGAGTCATTAAGCATTTATGATGCATTAATGACATGGATGAATCATCCATATGACTCACTAATCTCATTTAATGTATATGCCACCTTAACCTCCTTAGTCACCATCTTCTAGAAGCTTCTCACGCAATTACGAGAACGCCCCTCCTATCCGTGAAAACACGGAAAAACTTTAGACTGTATAAATCCAATAACCGGATACTGGTAACTGGCTTAAACCAAAACCGACTAGTAAAAACTGTCCGAAAGTCGTACGTGCGTAAACACACGTATGCGTCCGAACCCTTGTCGTAAAACCATACGACCTCTATATCGTTTCGCCTGGAGTAGGGAAACTTTCTGCATGGGACTTTAGAGACTCGACTACTACGCTGGCAGTAGGTTTAACCACAGACCGCAAGCGGCACTAGCTGTACGTAACGGTCCCCAGGTAGATGTCGATAAGAAGGCCGATGAGGAAACCCATCCGAACTCCTACTGAGTCTGATGTGACAATCTCCATACAGTCCGGTCCGTTCGTCTAAGACTATCGCATATCGGGCCAAGGGGGTGGCAAGCGTCAGTCCCCTAAAAGCGGTATAAGTCGTGTCGGAGCGAAGCCCATTACACCCTGAGAAACTAGTGGAACCTACCAGCAAATCTCGCTTGCCCTAGCCAGGGACTTTGCGTAATGGCTCTCTGACACAGCGCGATATCAACCCCCAATACCGGGAGAGACGAATCCTGTCTAACCGCCACTGCCTCCAAGTGCTCGGGACTGCACCCAACTGCTACCTGTTTGCACGACTCCTTTGAGCCGTGGTAGGGTAGCAATCTAAGAACAGTGGGACACACTCGAGGCGAAGTAGCAGTGTCAAGTCTGCGGACTATGCTGTACTCATGTCACCTCGGAACTGTTCACTGACGACTGGTATAAAACCAACCAACAGTTCCCTGTGAGTCCTGTCCGGTGTACCCATAACCTAACGAGCACCTGCATACTATCTCCAGTACGACGTACTGACGGCTGTGGGACAGACCATCTCCCCAACTGGGATGAGAAGCGTACACACTAGTCTACTCCGGAGTATCGATGCCCTGTCTCGATAATCCAACGACTAGGGACCTGAATAAGGATGTGCTTGTAGACTACCCAACCCCCACTAGTGTGACTGCCATCACAACGCTAGTAGTCAAGCAAGATCCTAAGAGCTCTATCAATACGTATACATATTTAGATAGAAAAACCAAGTAGCATACTACTATGTTTAGCAAGACTGTTATATACATGTGAATATCCCAAGCTTCCATTATGTAATATACAAACTAGTATAATACAATAATGGCCCTTAGGGCATATACACTAACAAAGCCAACGCCTCACATGTGGCACGCCGTACTGCCCCAAACCCTAAGGTTCAAAAGGCAGTTCAAGACGGTCACATAATCGAGTTAAGGTTTGTTGTCTTCTAGAGGGTCCACCACTTAAATTGCATGTATTTCCGAAAGATTTAAACCCCGTGAAAAAGTGAGTTAATGATACTCGTTCGAACTTTTTAATACTTTCTAAATTATCCAAAAAAGGCACGAGATTAAAATTCCGATTGAATCACCGAATCGAAAACCGTCCCCAGAACATTCAACACTTGAATCAGATTAAAAATACCCAAAAATATCTACAAGCAGGTAGGAAGATTACTGTATATAAACTATGCCATAAAGCCTCTGTACGGCCACGGAGCCGCGGCCCAAGCAAGCAATGGCCGCGGTTCCACGGTGGAATATAAGGATTAGAGCTTCGTTTTTTACAACAATTCTTAGAATTCCCTGCTGAATTTTTTACAAATTTTTAATTCTGGAAATACACAGTTTTGAAAAAATGTCTAGAGAGGGTTCAAAAAGTCCGTATTTTGGTTCGATCGGAGTTTTAACTTCGCTAAAGTGTCGCCTAAAGTTCTAGGTCGGCTCTGATACTAATGTTAGGCTTACCTAGCACCTCATGAAGGGTTTGGAAACATCACATGTCTCAAAATTAAATTTTTAAGGTGCTAAGTGAACATACAAAGAATCATCACTAGAAAATTAGGGTTTCTAAACAAACACATCATCACAAGTAGATAAAGCTAGGGTTTTGATAGTACAACCTTTGTAGCTCCCTATGCTAGACTCCTTGGCTACTTGAGGGTTGGAAAACGTCCGCTTGAGAACCTCTAGGTCCACGATGATCCACCCGGAGTCCTCTTTGTCCAAGCTTGAAACTTCACAAGATCAAGAGAAGAAATGGAAGCTAACACTCTTCACAAGTGGGCAAGACTAGTGTAGAATGGTGTTGTGGTTGGTTTTCTCACTTCAAAATCCTAACTTGGTCACTCTTTTGCTTACTTGAAAGAACTAGAGAGCAAGAAAGAAAGGAGGAAGAAGATGATGGCTTTCTAAGCTTAAGATAATGATAAGCTTAATTTGAAAAATAGAAAATATAAGTATATATATTTTCTACTCTTCATCTCAAACCATGGTTACATAATAAAGATATTATTGTACTTGAGTTAAAAGAAAAAAGGAAGATTAACTCAAGGTTAAAAAGTGGGTGAACAAAGGTTAGTTCAAAGAAGAGTGTAGAAGATAACCATGGATTAATCTTTTTATTTTCTTTTGTTTTAAAACAAATACAAATATATATCCATATATAATCATAAGGTGTGAGTCTTATATTGCCACCATCTTCTATATATACAACCATGATAGAATGATGTATGATGTATGTGTGCATGCACATCCATATGTGCATGAACAAGAATGAATGCATACATGCATCCATACACCCATAAAAGACAAGAAAAGGATTTCTAGTGAGAAACTAATGGTTAAATGATAAATCAACACTTGATTTAGCAACCCGGTCATATCACATACGACCCGACCAAAAGCAAGCCGCCCTATTAATATACGGTATCTCATACGCGCATTTTAACCGGGTCCATGCGCATATCGCATATGCGCACCACAACATTTCGCCTGGAATAGGTAACTCCTTTGTGGGACTCTAAGACTCGTCAATACGCCGGCAGTGGGTGATGATCGTATCAAGCACCCCCAAGACGTAAGCGGTCAGCTAAACGTAACGGCCACCCGGGTATTGAGCGATCAGAAGAAAAACAAGCGAACCTGCTACAACTCTCGTCGAGCCAACCAGCAACACTACCGTACAGTCCGGTCTCTTCATCAGATATGCTGCATATCGAGTCTAGGGATGGTAACGTCGACCCCAATAACTCAATAAGTCATGCCGATGAATGGTCTATAACAGATCGAGAAACTACTGATAACACTTATCAGTAAATCTCAACAGCCCTGGCCAGGGACTTACAGATATAGCCAATCGGGCACAGCACAGCATTAACTCCCAATAGCGGGAGAGACGAAACCCCTCCTATCGCTCATTGCCTTCGTGTGTCTCGGGACTGTACCCAATGGCCACCTGTTTGCACGACTCAGTAGAGCCATGGTAGGGTGGTAA
>JASDDO010000031.1:194569334-194579334 GCA_030015575.1 Agapanthus africanus
AGTCTCGCCGAAAGATGCCAACAATGAGCCGCCGCGTCGAGCCCCCACACGCGCGCGCGTGGGGACCTTTTATGCAAATTCCGGAAAAAAAATGAGAGCCCAAGCGACCCGGTTTGGCCTCAGTGATGTAGGGCCCGCACCGCCTAAGTTCCCGTAGTGAACTATCCGCGGGCCCCACCGTCGGCTCCGCGCCGGACGACGCCACGGGTTGCCCGGACCGGTCCCCCTCCCGTCGGGCCCGGCCGTAGTCCCAAAAACATTGCCTGGCATAATGCCATGCGCCGTGTCATGGCCCTTGCCCATGAGCCATGGCATGAACCGAGCAAGCCCGTCCCACCTACTATAGTTTTTTGGGGAATCCCCTAGAAATGACCCTGGGGGTCCAAAGTGTCTTTGTGGCCATACAAAATTTCCCCATGGTGCCGGGCACGGTGGGTATGGTGCCGGGCATGGCCCGGCACGGTGCAGCCCCGTGCCTGGTGCGGTTCAGCCCCTTGCCTGGTGCGGTGCAGTACCGTGCCTGGTGCGATGCAGCACCGTGCCTGGTGCGGTGCCCATTAGCCGAGAATGCACCGAGCGCCTCCCACCTACAATAGTTTAGGAGGGAAACCCCTATAAATGACCCCGGGGGTCCAAAGTGTCTTTGTGGCCATACAAAATTTCTCCATGGTGCCGGGCACGGTGGGCATGGTGCCGGGCATGGCGTGGTGCGGTGCAGCACCGTGCCTGGTGCGGTGCAGCATCGTGCCTGGTGCTTGTCGCACCATGCCTGGTGCGTACCAATGAGCCAATACATGCACCGAGCGCCTTCCACCTTCTATAGTCTAGGTGGGAAACCCCTACAAATGACCCCGGGGGTCCAAAGTGTCTCTATGGGCACAAAAAATTCTCCGTGGTGCCGGCACATGCCTGGTACGGTGCTGCACCGTGCCTGGGACGGTGCGGCACCGTGCATGGTGCGTGCGGCACCGTGCCTGGTGCGTGCCAATGATCCAAGACATGTACTGAGTGCCTCCCGCCTGCTATAGTCAAGGAGGGAAACCCCAATAAATGACCCCGGGGGTCCAAAGTTTCTCTGTGGCCATACGAAATTTCTCCATGGTGCCGCACCCATGCTGAACCGTGCCTGGTGCGGCGCGGCGCCGTGCCGGCACCGTGCTATGGGACCATGAGCCAAGCAAGCACCTCCCGCCTGCTGTAGTTTAGGAGGGAAACCTGATCAGTCGAAAATACTGCATTTTTAACATGGCAATTTCCCTATAATTTGCACTCATCTAGAAGTGTTCGGTATTCATATTGCATATATTAGCAAAACATCCCTGAAATATCAAATTACATGTGTTATACTCTAAAATCGACATTTCTGAGGGAATTGTGTGTGTATCATGGCATCGCATCATCCCTGTATTGCGCAACACTTGTTTCGAGATTTGTGCAGGAAATTGCAGGAACAAAGCCAAAAGAAGCTGATCAAAAATACACCAACTCCAAGTTTTGAGATCTGGTAGAAATCTAGAGGGCCAAATAAAATTTAAAATATCAGACAAAGGCCCAAATGTCAGCCCAAGTCCACAGTTAAAGACGCAAAGCCACAAGGTTTCAGAAGCGCCGCAGTTCCGCGGCGGGAGCCAGCTTGCGCCGCGGATCCGCGGCGCTATGATGGCTTCAGTTGCTCCAATTTCTTACACGTGTCTCAAATAACGGCCCAAGCTTCCAGAACATTGTAGAAACGCCACGTGGCACATCTAGAAGGCTCGGCTTAACAAACTTCATCTAGAAGGCTCTCTTTAACAAACTTTTGGAGGGAAAATTCAAATTTGAAATCCTAGATCTAGGGTTTTGGGAAGTCTATAAATAGGAGCCTATATCTAGGGTTAAAGGGTTGATGAATCTTTAATCAATCATTAATCTCCATCTTCTTCCACAAGTTGAGTGACACGACTTGTGCGAAACCCTAACCCTAATTCCAATACAAATTCAAGATCCCGAGTACCAAATCAAGCGAGAAGCCTTCAACCTTTTAGGAGCGGAGCTGATCTTCAATCGAGCAAGTGATCCAAGCCGATCCGCGACTCAAGGAGCCGAGCGAAGCCAAATCGACGATCGAGTTCTTCCTCTTGTAGTTCTTGAGTGATTGTAACGGAATTGTTGATATAAATAAAAGGTGAAATTCGTTAATCTCGCTTTCTTTAAATTCTTGCATCATGATTCGATCTCAATTTGTAATTGTAGTTCTTGTTGTGATGTTTGAGTAAAACTCCGCTCGAAAAGGAGTCGAGACGATTAATAGAATGATGATGTAACAAATCTTAAAACGATTCTTAAGTCCTACGAGTTTTGTAACCCTAGCAAATTGAAGAATCGATGACCTAGTTTCGTTGCGATACTTTCTTGATTGTGATCGCTCGAAATTAGGGATCTACGATCGTTTCTTGAATTTACTAGAGGCTAGAATGTGAATGATATCGACGAAGGAACAAGGGATAATGATGAAACCCTAGTTTCACTAGAAATCCCTAATTCTCGTTGATCATCATCGATCTAGTATCAATTCATCGATGGATAAGAATACGTCGTCGTGAGATTACATCACATCTATAGATCCGATCGATTCCTACGAGCCTCATTTCGATTCTTGATATTTGGTTTGGAAAAATCAACAAACTCTCAATTCTTGATTCTATCGTTTTCTTGTTATTAGATCTAGATTTTCTAATTCTTGAACTTCAATTACAAATCATGAATTATTTGTTCTCTTTTCATTAAATTTTCGATTCAAACAAAACAAAATACGAACGAATCGCGCAATCCCTCTGGACGATCCGCATTTACTAACGCGCTACAATCCGACACCGTTATTGATTGCGGTCAAATATTTTTGGTTGTGATTTCTACATCATTTTTTCTAAACCGACACACAAAGATAAAGATCAATCAAATGGCGCCGTTGCCGGGGATCATTTGATTTACTTACACAATCAGAATTTCATCAATCAAATGGCGCCGTTGCCGGGGATAGTGCGCTAATTGTTCGTTTTTGAAATTTGAGTTGAAAAGTTTATTCCATTATAATTTTTGTGATCAAAATTCTCGCAAACACTAAACGTGTTGTTTTGATTTGTTGCGAGGAAATCTGGAACTTGTGGAGCTGTGGAATTTTTTTTTTGAAAATTCCAGAGAGCTTAGAAGGTGAAAGGAGGCAAACTGTAAAATTTTGGTGCAGAGATCTTTCAAAGCTGTGGCGGATCCGCGGCATTAGGCAACTCCCACGGCGGAATCGCGACGCTACAGTAGCGTTACAGTACAAAAATTCTCAGGTAACTCCTCTACTTTCTTATCTCCTCCAAAATCTGCTCCAATTAACAATTTGCTGCAGGTTTCTTTGCAAATAATTCGCAGCGCCGCAAAAAGCAATAAAAAATTGTGCGTGTTTTTGGTTTTTGGTTGTTTGCATATTAATACGGAATTTAAGGGGCACGGCCAAATCCAGATTAGGTGGGGAGTTCATTACCCTTCCTAAGCCCTAAAAATCACAAACTTGCATCCGCATTTACCCTCATTAACTAAAAAATATCTAGAGATGACTCTAAGGACCGTCGCGCTCACATAGGACAAGAGAAGGCCGTGGGTAATTCATTGCTTATCCGCGTTTCTTTTGTGGTGTCTAAGGTAAGTGTGTCGAAGGATAGTGGTTACTTAATTAGGCCCACTACTTACGTAGTGGAGAACCTCCCACTTACCTGGCCACAGGAGAGACAAAGAGGCAGTGAAGGATTTATCCTGCGACTTGTCTTTTGGCAGTTAGGAGCGGTCTAGAGCTTTGACCTAGGTGACCACTAGATTTTATGGTTTTTCTTGTTGCATTTGTTGTGATTGCATGATTTTTTTCAAAAATCCGTATATTTTTCAAAACAAACACCAATCACATTCATTCATTTTCCCTAATTATAAGTCACGCTGCCACTTGTACTAAACCTTTTTTGTGCAAGATAGGCTAGACACGGGATTCTAGTGCCCGTTTGGTCCGCGTTCCCTTCGATCGACCCTAAAGTCGGTATTTCTACATTTACTTCTTCTTTACCCACCACCACACCCACATCGATGGATCCGTCTTCATCGAACCTCTTTACCACTACTCTGAAACCGTCCGTTGGTGCGCAGAATCCACCCCGCATCTCTCTCCAAGAGAGGTGCTATCCTACACGAGGTCCCCTTTCGACCTGTCTTTCCATTCCACCAGCCAACGGGGAAAATTTTGAAATTAAACCCCAATACAGCAACCTTCTACCAAAATTTCATGGTCTCAAGACTGAAGACGCATATGCATTTATCACCAAATTTGAAAATGTATGCGCAATGATAGCTACCTCACAGCTTTCTATGGATGCTATGCGTCTTCGTCTTCTCTCATTCACCTTGTGCGATATAGCCGAGAAGTGGCTATATAACACTACCGCACATTCCATTTCAAATTGGGAAGAATTCGTCAAAGCATTCCTTAAGAAATTCTACGCACATCATAAAATAGCTCGAGTCCGTAGCGAAATAAATCAATTCACCCAGCTTCCAAATGAACCATTTTCAAAATGTCTTGTACGCTTCAAGGATCTGTTAGTCCAATATCCTCATCACAGAATCCCCAGATGGGAATTGTGTAGAATCATTTATGAGGGCATTAATCCTAACACAAGACAGACCCTTGAATCCATGTGTCAAGGCAACTTCATGACTAAAGATGATGGGGAAGCCTGGAAATTTCTAGAAGATTTCGCTGAAAAATCTTTACAGTGGGAGGGTGTGAGTCAATCGTCTAGGGATGGCAATAATATTTCCATAGGAGTTAGAGCTGACATTTCAGCTATGCAAAAGAAACTTGATACTATGGAAAACAAATTTTTAGCCGCCCTAAGTCAAATATCACTCTCCAAAACTGTATGTGGATGCTATTCTGATCCTTCTCATTTGACAGAAGAATGTCCACGAAATTCTCTGTTTCAAGGTCACGAGCATACCAATGTCACATTTCAAAGACCTAGAAACGATCCATTTTCTTCCACATATAATCAGGGTTGGAGGAATCACCCAAATTTTGCTTGGAACCAATCACAATCTCAAAACACAGTTCCAACCCAAAACAATTTCCAAAGGGTCCCTCCATCACAACAGCAACCACAACTTCAATTGAGTCAGCACCCCTTCCAAGCACATAACTTTCAAAATCCGGTCAACACACCTGCACTGTCTAGTCCTTTACAGTTGACCTGGACTGATGAATCCTCTTCATTTGCACAATACATGAATTTGGTGTTAACAAATATCATGCATGTTTCGGCCGAAATGAAGTCTTCTGTCGATAAAATTGAGAAAAACTCTGCGTCCCAAAGCGAGAGTATTAAATCGATGGAAGAAGAAATTGCACGATTAAAAGCCGAAATGAGTGCAAGAGAGAAAGGGAAACTTCCAGCTCAACCTTTGCCCAATCCTGGCTATTCACATCATGTGAGTGCAATCACGTTGAGATCTGGAAGAGTGCTTGACAACCACGTTGGGGAAGAGTTTGATAATACAGAAAAATCAATCAATAACACCCCGGCTGAGACCTTTCCTTCCACTTCTACTTCTAATTCTGACCCCAGTTCTTCTACCCCACCACCTTCTTGCGGGCCTATTCTTCGTTTCCCACAAGGCCCGCCACCTCAGCCCATCTCTTCTAGTCTACCACCGACGATCCCCACTTCTATTTTGGGATCGGGTCCACACACACTTCCTTCTCCTATGATGGACCCAGCGCTTATTGCTAAAGCACCTTATCCTAATCGGTTAAGGGCTAACACATCGAGTCCACATATGGAGAAGATTATGGACATGTTTAAACAAGTTAACATCAACATCCCTCTCCTAGATGCCATCCAACAAGTTCCGTCCTATGCGAAAACTCTTAAGAACTTGTGCACTAGGAAGAGGAAGACTCAAGTGCCCAAGAAGATATTCATGGCAAAGACTGTAGACACGGCTTTCCCCTAACAAGTACCGAGGAAACGTAAGGACCCTGGCTGTCCTACTATTTCCATTCTATTGGGGAAAAACACATCAACCGTGCTCTACTAGACCTTGGCGCTAGTGTTAACTTGCTTCCATACTCGGTTTATGAGCAACTAGGAATCGGAGAGTTGAAACCAGCCCATTGCACTCTCCAGATGGCTGACCGATCAATCACCAAACCTAGGGGTGAACTGGAGGATGTGTTAATAAAAATCGGGGAATTCATATTCCCTATGGACTTTATTGTAATTGATACACAGCCTGTAACGAACCCACGGAACCAAATTCCGGTGATTTTAGGTCGCCCCTTTTTGGCCACTTCCAATGCTATTATCAACCGTCGTAACGTTTCTATGACCCTATCTTTCGGGAATAGGTCAATAGAGCTGAACATTTACAAGTTGGGAAGTGTACCCTCCGAACCTACTGCTCATATCTGTTCTGTCGACTTAATGGATGTCAACAGCAGCAAATTTAATGATCCTCATGATACCGATCTTGACTTTTTTCATACGTTATTGTTTGACCCAACTATGTATCATACACATACGGACTCTTCCACCGAGATGTCCGGGTCAACAATTAACACTGATTATGAACTGTTTTTAGAGTCTGAAGATCACCCCGCACTTTGTGATGACATTATTCATCGGGGTATTGATGGAACTTTTGAGGAGATCTTCGCTGATGAACTCGCATTTTTGAATGACAAGGGTGTTGAGATGAATCATCTCCCAATCAATGAAATTGAACCTCCACCCCTTCTTTTGAACTGTAAAAAGAATGAGAGTAATCCATCATATTCACTGCATCGTCTCTCCAAAATGAGACGCATACACATTCTATTCCACCACTTCACCTTTCCCCACTTCTTCTTCTTCCACCAACCAGAGCACTGCATTGATAAAATTTTTGAATGGTTGGTGTTAACCTTCGGTCTTTGCAAAGCTTGGCATCGACCACTGATTTTTGACCCCCTCATGTGATTTTCAAAGATTAACATTGCATAACTCAAGTTTGGGGGGGCATTTTTTTTCTGGCTCTTGAAAAGAAAATTTTTACAAAATGATGAGCCAAGAATAAGTTTGGGGGAGGCTCTTCACTTAAATATTTTTCCCCTACTAATAAATTCCTCCCAAGCTTACAGGTTTTTCAAGATTTAGCAGATGGCAACGGTGAGGACACTGTTGAAAACAAGTTTGGGGGAGGTTTGTGCTTATTTTCGCATCATTTGCATATCATTTGCAGAAGCACAAAACATTTAAAAACATTTAAAAATTTAAAAAATTTCAAAAAATAAAAATATTTTTTGTACATAAATAAGATAATAAAAGATTAGATAGTGAAAAATTACATCCATGAGATTAGAAAAATTTAAGAAAACCAAGAAAATTAGAATTTTTCTTATACGAACTAGTAATAAGTAGTTATGAGCCGTTGTCCCAAGGGTTAGTAAGATGAAGGACGTCACTAATCTGAGGATAAAAATAAGTCTGAAAAATAGTTTCTATTCTGGAAGCCAAACATTTTGAATGTTGATACCCTGCTATTCGCACTTACACACGTCTTAAAGCCAGGGATAGTAGAGGATACCTTGAAATGCTCTTGTCTTAAAGCCAAAAGTATGAAGGAAATAAAAAAAATGAAGAAAATATAAAATGGTGAGAAAAATGAACACTTGTTTTGTTATCGCCAAGGCAGCAATAAAACAAATATAGCGAGGGTGCCTCTTCACCTAGTGCCCTAAGGCCAACTGGTCTGGGAGTCACTGCTAAGCCTTAGGTGGTGCAAGACGAGCAAAATACACCAAATAAGCAAGCACATGAGTAATCGGTCGGTTAGTACCTCAAGAAGTATTAACGGTCGCATGAAAGTGTGTGAGCAACTTCATCTAAATATTCCTTAATTAAAAAGTACTGAGGCTGATGGGCAAGAGTATGATAGCTTAAATTGAATTCTCCGGGTGTAGGGATGTCTTTACACACACGCAGGGTTATATGATCGATGTTTGGATGAAAGATAGGAATGAAAAATAAGATGATGTTTTATTGAGGGATGATGTGATTTCTGACATCTTTTCATGACTATTAAGATAGGGCTCATGACAACCGAAAAGCTAGCTTAGTTGGAAACCCTAATTTTCAAAGCTTTTCTTTTACAATTCTTGTCTTCAAATGTAATATTCATGATCTCCCTTTTATTATTGGATTTTGTGGGTGCAATCCGCTGAAAACCCTCAGGAGACAACACTCCTCCTACTAGGGACACCTAGAGATTTAAAGGCTTGTTGCACGTGCTCAGTGCAATCGTGTTGCCTACGAAAGTGTGCTAGTTAGTTTTTCTCTTCCTTTATTTTCTCCTTCTCTTTTTAATAAAACAGTTCGCTGGAGACGATCGAAAATAAGTATGGAGGAATTTGATCAGTCGAAAATACTGCATTTTTAACATGGCAATTTCCCTATCATTTGCACTCATCTAAAAGTGTTCGGTATTCATATTGCACATATTAGCAAAACATCCCAGAAATATCAGATTACATGTGTTATACTCTAAAACCGACATTTTTGAGGGAATTGTGTGTGTATCATGGCATCGCATCATCCCTGTATTGCGCAACACTTATTTCGAGATTTATGCAGGAAATTGCAGGAACAAAGCTAAAAGAAGCTGATAAAAAATACACCAACTCCAAGTTTTGAGATCTGGTAGAAATCTAGAGGGCCAAATAAAATTTAAAATATCAAACAAAGGCCTAAATGTCAGCCCAAGTACACAGTTAAAGACGCAAAGCCACAAGGCTTCAAAAGCGCCGCGGTTCCGCGGCGGGAGCCCGCTTGCACAGCGGATCCGCGGCGCTATGATGGCTTCAGTTGCTCCAATTTCTTACACATGTCTCAAATAACGGCCTAAACTTCCAGAACATTGTAGAAACGCCACGTGGCACATCTAGAAGGCCCGGCTTAACAAACTTCATCTAGAAGGCTCTCTTTAATAAACTTTTGGAGGGAAAATTCAAATTTGAAATCCTAGATCTAGGGTTTTAGGAAGTCTATAAATAGGAGCCTAGATCTAGGGTTAAAGGGTTGTTGAATCTTTAATCAATCATTAATCTCCATCTTCTTCCACAAGTTGAGTGACACGACTTGTGCGAAACCCAAACCCTAATTCCAATCCAAATTCAAGATCCCGAGTACCAAATCAAGCGAGAAGCCTTCAACCTTTTAGGAGCGGAGCCGATCTTCAATCGAGCAAGTGATCCAAGCCGATCCGCGACTCAAGGAGCCGAGCGAAGCCAAATCGATGATCGAGTTCTTCCACTTGTTGTTCTTGAGTGATTGTAACGGAATTGTTGATATAATTAAAAGGTGAAATTCATTAATCTCGCTTTCTTTAAATTCTTGCATCATGATTCGATCTCAATTTGTAATTGTAGTTCTTGTTGTGATGTTTGAGTAAAACTCCGCTCGAAAAGGAGTCGAGACGATTAATAGAATGATGATGTAACAAATCTTAAAACGATTCTTAAGTCCTACGAGTTTTGTAACCCTAGCAAATTGAAGAATCGATGACCTAGTTTCGTTGCGATACTTTCTTGATTGTGATCGCTCGAAATTAGGTATCTACGATCGTTTCTTGAATTTACTAGACACTAGAATGTGAATGATATCGACGAAGGAACAAGAGATAAATGATGAAACCCTAGTTTCACTAGAAATCCCTAATTCTCGTCGATCATCATCAATCTAGTATCAATTCATCGATGGATAAGAATACGTCATCGTGAGATTACATCACATCTATAGATCCGATCGATTCCTACGAGCCTCATTTCGATTCTTGATATTTGGTTTGGAAAAATCAACAAACTCTCAATTCTTGATTCTATCGTTTTCTTGTTATTAGATCTAGATTTTCTAATTCTTGAAATTCAATTACAAATCATGAATTGTTTGTTCTC
>JASDDO010000031.1:194584334-194646834 GCA_030015575.1 Agapanthus africanus
CCAATACTACTTGGCAAGTGGTAGAGGATGAAGAAATAGGAAGTGGGTTCACTTTAGAATTGGATTTCTCACTCTTTTTCACTAGTTGCCATTGATGGAGGCAAGCTTCTTCATCTTGAAGAAGAAGAAGAAGAAGAAAAGAATTATGATAAGTTATTTTCCAAATAGAAAATAAATGAATACTTATCATATAGCAACCATGGTCAAGTGTAGAGAATGAACTAGGGTTAAGTGGAATGGTTAGGGTTAAGCATGAAAACAAAAATGGTCACTTAGTCAAAGCTTCATGAAGCTTCAACTAGCAAACAAAGAAAGCCACCATTCATTTATTTTGCAAAATAAATAAACAAAATAAATAAATGAATAAGTAAATCAAAACCCTAACCATTACACAACCATGGTTTAATCATACACTTAACCAAGTGAGCATGTATCATCAAACATGATACAAACAAGTGCACAAAAGTATATCACACATACAACTTGTGTACATCAAGTGAGAAAATCCATTTAAAGTGAACTAATACTAGTTAATGCAAAATAATATATCAAATATATAATTATGCATTAAATCATTAAATCAACACTTGATTTAACGATCCGGTCATATCTCATATAACCGACTAATATCTAATGTATCGGCTTATCGAATCAATCCATGAATCGATAACTAGGTTATATCGCATACAACCAATCGATACATTCATCGCGAGAATGGAACACGGTATCACATACATGCATTATTCTCAGTCCCGCACATATCTCATATGCGCTCCTATTTCGTTTCGCTTGAGCCAGGAAACCTCTGTGTAGGACTCTAAAGACTCGTCAATACGCCGGCAGCAGGTGATGATCATATCAAACACCCACAAGCCGCAAGCGGTCTGCTAAACGTAACGGCCACCCGGGTATTGAGCGATCAGAAGATCGACGAGCAAGCCCGCTCACACTCCTGTGAATCCAACCAGTAACAGTTACCGTACAGTCCGGTCTCGTCGTCTGATATGTCGCATATCTCGCCTAGGGGTGGTAAACGTCAGACCCCAATAGCTCGATAATTCGTGTCGATATGAGGTCTATAACAGTTCGAGATACTACTGATAACACTTACCAATAAATCTCAGCAACCTTGGCCAGGGATTTCCGGTTATAGCCAATCGAACACAGTGCAACATCAACTCCCTATACTGGGAGAGACGAATCCCCTCCTATCGCTCATTGCCTCCATGTGATTTGGGACTGTACCCAAAAGCCACCGTTTTGCACGCCCTCTTGGACGTGGTAAGGTGGAAATCAAAGCACAGTGGGAATCACACAAGACTCTATGACGATCTCGGGTCTACAGACTAACCTGTACCAGTGTCACCAGAGAACTGCCATCTGACGTAAGGTATAATACCATCTGGGAGTTCTCGGCGAGTCCGTCCAGTGTACCCAGTCTCCACTGAGCACCCGTATATCATCTCTGATGTCAAACACCAATGGATATGGGATCATCCATCGCCCATCTGTATGGGTCGAGAAGGTATACGCTAGTCTACTCTGGTATACCGATGCCCCGTCTCGATACACCCATGACTAGGGACCTTGAAGGATGTACTTATGGACTACCTTGTCCCCACTAGTATGATCCGTATCATAGTCCAGGTAGTCAAGTACACATCCTAAGGGCTTTACCAACATGTAACAGAGAGACAATCAGTATACACGTTAAGGCAAAGAGCAACCAGATAGCATACTATCATGTCGAGCAAGAAAGTCATCCCTATATATGTCCAAGCATTCACTACAATATACATCCTATGTACAGTAATGGCCTCTAGGGCATACATATAACTAACAATCTCCCACTTGCACTAGGGCCATCTGATAGCAGTGGTTGTAGTATCTCATACTCAACCATCCTATAAAAGTCTCTCTCTGGGAAAAGGCCTTCGTGAGTGGATCCGCCGTGTTGTCCTCTGAGTCTGCTCTCCTAACCTCGATCACCCTGGAGATCAATCATCTCCATGATCAGGTGATACTGCCTTAGAATATGTCTGGATCACTGATGGGACGGACGTTCCTTGGTATAAGCCACAACTCCATTGTCACACAATGGGAGGAACGAAGTTCATCTCATGAACAAATATACACCCAGACTTTCTCTTTGGTAGCGTCTTAAGTAGCGATGTATCCAGCCTTTATCGTCTACTATGCCACGGTATCCAGCTTGGAACTCTTCCAACATACCGTCCCTTTACTGAGGGTAAAGACAATGCCTGTGACTGACATTCAATCATCCTTATCACTTTGGAACCTTTCCAGTGATTCTCCTCAGGATCAATTGATACCATCTCACTACAGCTAGTGAGTATTCTAACACCCAAATAACATCTATCTCATAGATGAAAGCTCAGGATGGAGGAGGTATCACTTTGATCCTATCTGGAGAATCCTTGTGATAAGCGGAGATTGACCGAGCGTAGCATAGGAAACTCCTTCCCTATCAAGAGTATGTCATTCACGTACTCTACGAGGATCACTACCATACTCCCTACTACCCTTTTTGTATATACAAGGTTCATCTACCATTTTGATGATGTCAAACTGTTTGACTAACTCATCAAAACAGATGTTCCAACTCCGCGATGCCTACTTCATCACATAAAGCATCTTGCACACGTTTCCGCTGCTCCCACTATCTACGAAGCCCTCTGGCTGTGTACTTATAGATGCTCTCTTCTAAATCATTTTTTAGAAAAGCAGTCATGGCACCCAACCGCCAGATATCGTAGTCATGGTATGTAGCCGTGGCAAGTAGGATCTGGATGGACTTAAGCATAGATCCTTAGAAAAGGTTTCAACATAATCCATACCTGGTCAATGATGCAAACCTTTAACAAGTCTAGCTTTGAAAGTCTTAACTTTTCCATGTACACCAAGTAATCTTCTCAAGATATACTTGCTCCTGATGGGGATTTAACCCTTTCAGATATAGCAACTAAAGTCCATACTTTGTTGGTGTATAAGGATTCCATCTCAGATCGCTAAGCATCCAGCCATTCTTACAGAGTCCCACTCTTGATGGCCAGCTCGAAACTAGTTCGGTCATCATCTCATGATGCTTTCCTCACTCCCACTGTCATAGAGAAACCGAAGTATCTCTCAGGTGGGTGAGGAACCCTGCTAGATCGGCGGAGAGGCTGAGGTTCGTTGGTTACTATTGAATCTTTCGGTTCTACCAAATCATCAGCTGCAGTTTGTATAGCTGGAACACTTCCAGTTCTACATAACTGACCTTGCCTCGAGCTTGTCCGAATTTTGCTTTTCAGACATAGGCCGGACAACCCCAAATCTTAAGAAACTTAAGATATGGGCTCTTCCCTTTCCATATCACACATGAAGTGGTAGGCAACTGATTTGATCGGAACCCTGTTCAATAGGTATCCAGCTTCTCAAGTGCATAACTCCCAAAAGGAAAAAAGGTAACTCAGTAGTACTCATCATAGAGCACACCTTATCATATAGGGTGTAATTGCTCCGCCCCGATATACCATCGTGCTATAGTGTATACGGAGGAGTAATGCTGAGAGAGAATCTCATTCTCCATTAGAATAGTCCAGGAATTCCATGCACAAGTACTCTCCTCCCTGATCTCATCATAGGACATAATACTTATACCCGTATTTTGGTTCTCTACTTCTAACTTATATTCTGTGAATATCTCAAAAGGTTCGGACTTGTGTTTCAACAGGAACATATATCTGAATCTTGAGAGATTATCAGAGAATGTGATGAAGTACAAAGAACCGGTTTTGGTATGTGTAGACAGGGGACCTACATACATCAACATGTATCATCCCAAGAGTTCACTAACTCTTTCTCTGTTTCCAGTAAACGGAGCTATGGTCATCTTATCTCTGTGACATGACTGGCAAGTTTCACAAGATGTAAATTCAAACTAATTTAAATATGCATCTAAATGCAACTTAGCTAGTCGGGTCACATTGATATGACCTAGTCTACAATACCTCAAGAAGGATCCGTTCATATCTGAACTCTTCCTCTTGTGTGTGTTCTGTATACTAAAGAACTGTAGTTTGATTTAGAACATCAATGCTTTTAGATAACGTGCCTGAACTGATCAACTTTTGATATAGGAAATGTTCAAAACATTATCCAACAATACAAAATTTTATCATTTCTTTACTAATAAAGAGACTGATATGATTTTGTATATCAGGTTCGGTATCTAATAGCATTTGTTCAGAATCAATGTATTGGTAATACAGGGTGACAGTGACCAACAGACTTGGCTGCAACTCTTGCCCCATTTTCTGCCTCATGAAACTTATCACCCGTTCTCAGTTCTCTACCTATCTGTAGCTCATGTAACATATTACATATGCGGGATCCTGATCCGGTATTATATACCCAGGACGTAAAGGACACTGAGAAACAGTTCTATGTAACGAACATACCCGAAGATGATGCATCATATGCACTTTCTTCGTTTGGGTGGCACGGGAATTCTGGTAATCCCCAATTTCCTGCTCTGTCTTATAACAATTACATGTTGGAGCGGGACCAACGTTCCCCAGCTCAGTATAACAAGCGGGTTCGGTCAATAATCCGTATTATTATCTTGATTAAGGCGTGAAATGGTCGCTACCAGGAGAAAGAGAGAAGAAAACACTCAGCGTGCGCTCTTGCAAGATCAGATTGGTTATTATTTTATCTAATCAGGATGGCTCCCACTGCTTTTTATCAAATCTTCCTTCAAACCTTAAAAGGAAAGACTAGACGGGATTAATTACACGCTACAAGTTCGCCAATCTTTCAGCCAGGCCAGTGTCGGTACTTTGAGGGAGGTGCCCCGTGCTTTCGCACGGACCTAATTATAGTAAACCTCGTTTTCCCAGAGGCGTAACCCCGTTGACACCTTTCTAGACACCTACTTGATCGGCTAATTGTAATGTGTAAAACTCTCCCAGGAGTAACAATTACTCGCAGTGGGTATCGGGATCCAACTATCTCATAGAAGGTATGCAATCTCATTGCAAATTTCAACACTTGAAATTCCCGATAATATTTTGCCCCTAGCAACTATATGACCTTAACATAGTCAACAAATCATAAGTGCTAGTCAAGTTCAACCCGTCATTTCCCGATTGAATTAAACCCACCCGCACGACCCTTAACATAGTCAACAAAGTCGAACGACTACCCTAATCCAATCGCATCATATGCTTATGCAGATAAGCACTAATTAGCTACCGCACACTACGCCTTAACATAGTCAACAAACGTAGCACGAATACTAACTAGTACTTATCTGAAATGACGGAGGGCTACGACAGGTTTTTCTGAAAACCTATTGCGTAATGAACTTGATATCGTTGTAGAATCAAATGATTTTAAAATGGAGTGTTTTTGAGGCTTTTCTAGTTTTGCTAAAGGAGTCACTCCCGGTGAAGGGATCGTCGGTCCTTTCCTCGTCGAATGAGGTGCGGGATATATCATATATATCACTGTGCAAAGCAGAAACTATAGAAGCAATCAAAAGACAAACCGAGTGTGTAGCATCTGCCAGTTATCGCTAAAGGAGTCACTCCCGGTGATGGGATCTCGGTCCTTTCCTTATGGAATAAGGTGCAGGATGTTCTACAAGGAACACCGCGATGCAAACCAAGAACTGTAGCTACCTGTTTTATTTTGAAATTCGATTCCACAACTTCTTAGGTTTCTTTTATTTCATTAATCTCATTAATGAAGTCCCATCATTTAAGTTACCTAAACATCACAGATAAATACGACGTACACTTATTCCATCCGCATTCGCCTCGATGTCCCCTCGTGCACCGTTAGGTTAGGTAACTAACGGGAGAGCAGGGCAGGGCTAGCGCGGGTGTAAAACATAAGTAACATATATATAATATATCATATATACTATATACAGTATCTATCACAGAACATATCAAATGATCACATCACAGATATCGCAGCAGAAGAAACATATGAAATATTGCATATACTAGGACGTCCGTGTTTTTAATACGAGCCAGTATAAAACACGGATTCCACGGTCGCGATGAATAGCCAAACCCACACCCCTAGACCCCTACGAGAGCGATAAGCAACCCTACCAATTCTAGGGTTAGGAGACCCGGACTCGACTCCTCGAGTTGGTCTCCCACTGGACCCCAGAACCCGGTTACTTGTGCCCTCCTCCTTGGGTCTATCTTAGTGCGGAAAAGAAAATAATATACAAAAGGTGACATCTTCCGCAACTTGGAAGTGCCCTAATAAAAGAATATTACATGCAAGTTTTTTTACATGAATGAAAATGAAAAACACTCATCTCACATAAAAAACCCCGGCTATTCAAACACGACGATCCAATATAAGATATCTGTAAGTATAGTATAGCACCCTATAGAAGAGTTTTGTAGCATCACATATCCTAAAGTTTCAATTTTTAAGGTGCTAAACTAACATGCAAGGGGATCGATCCTAGAAATTAGGTTTATAAAACTATAAACAAGTAAAGATTAGGGTTTGAAGGCTACAACCTTTGTAGCTCCCGTTTTTGCTTCACTCCTTAGGCTCTTTGGGTGTTGGAAGAAGGTCTTCTTGTTGTCCTCCTACGTCCACGACGATCCATCCGGAGTTTCCCGTCCAAGCTAGCAACTTTGGAAAAACCAAGAGAACACTCTAATCAAGTCGGCTAAACTTGATTAGAATGATGTTGTGGCTATGGATCTCACTTCAAAATCCTATTTTTATGAGTATTTTACTCTCTTATAAGAACTAGAGAGTAAAGCATGGAGGTTGATGAAGATGGTGGAAGAAGAGAATGAATTATCTTATGAAAGAGAAAAGAAAAATGACTATATATATTTTTCTTTCTCATAACCAACCATGGTTAGATTTAAAGGTATCATTTTGATTTAAGTTAAAAGCATAATAAGAAAATAAACCATGGTGTAATTCTTATACATCCACCATTCTCATTGTATAAACAACCATGATAAAAATTGATGTATGATGCATGTGTGCTTGCACATCAATATGTGCATGAACAAGTATGAATGCATACATGCATGCATACATCCAAAATAAGCAAGATAGGATTTGTAGTGAGAAACTAATGATGAATCAACACTTGATTCACTAATCCGGTCATATCACATATGACCCGACCATTAGCAAGCCGCCCAATTAATATACGGTATCCCATACACGCATTTTAATCGGGTCCAAGCGCATATCGCATATGCGCTCCACAACTTTTCGCCTGGACTAGGTAACTCCTATGTGGGACTCTAAGACTCGTCAATACGCCGGCAGTGGGTGATGATCATATCAAGCACCCGCAAGCCGCAAGCGGTCAGCTAAACGTAACGGCCACCCGGGTATTGAGCGATTAGAAGAAAACAAGCGAACCTGTTACAACTCCCGTCAAGCCATCCGGCAACACTACCGTACAGTCCGGTCTCTTCGTCAGATATGCTGCATATCGAGCCTAGGGATGGTCACGTCGACCCCAATAACTCAATAAGTCGTGCCGGTGAATGGTCTATAACAGATCGAGAAACTACTGATAACACTTATCAGCAAATCTCAGCAGCCCTGGCCAGGGACTTGCTGTTATAACCAGTCAGGCACAGTACAGCATCAACTCCCAATATCGGGAGAGACGAAACCCCTCCTATCGCTCATTGCCTTCATGTGTCTCGGGACTGTACCCAACGGCCACCTGCTTGCACGACTCAGTAGAGCCGTGGTAGGGTGGTAATCAAAGTACAGTGGGAGAACACACAAGGCTCTTTGACGATCTCGGGTCTACAGACTAACCTGTACCAGTGTCACCTGAGAACTGCTATCCGACGATAGATATAATTCCATATAGGAGTTCTCGGTGAGTCCATCCAGTGTACCCAGTCACCACTGAGCACCCGTATATGATCTTGATGTCAAACATCGATGAATGTGGGAACATCCATCGCCCATCGTATGGGTCTAGTATCATATAGGCTAGTCTACTCTGGTATATCAATGCCCCGTCTCGATATACCTACGACTAGGGACGTTCCAGGATATGCTTATAGACTACAGATGTCCCACTAGTATGATCTCCATCATAATCAGAGTAGTCAAGCCGATATCCTCAGGGCTTTATCAGCATGTATGAATGAATAGAAGCATGATCAAATAAACATGTGTAGCGTTTTGAAAATCGTTTCGGTGAAATTTCGGAAAAATCGGTAAAATGAGGGGGTTTTCTGTAAAAAAGTCAAAATACAAATATCTTATTATAAAAATTAAATATACATATTCTAGCAATGTAATTGCTATTATTTGGTGTTTATTGGGCCGTTGGTGAAATTTCAAATTTTCTGAAAAAAATATTATTTTATTATTATTTTAAGCCGCCACTAATACATTTAATTAGGGAAAATTACAAATTGGAATGAGTTGAAACAAATTTTGTGCATCATAAAACATTAAATAAAAATTTATCATGTGGTTTTTGGAACGAAATTATTTGCCAAAACGGTTTAGAAATTATTGAAGAAAAAAGGCTTTTTTTTAGCGTAAATGGATGTTTGGGGTATTGTATTTATCTTTTTTCATCACCCCACACCCGTACCCACACCGACACACACCCACTTACTCCTCCCCTTAGCCAAATTCAGCAGCCCTCACTTTTTCCCCACTTGGTTTGCAAAGGGAAAAAGAAATGAAATGAAATAAAAGAAAAGATTAGAAAATAGATAAAGTAGTTAGACTTTGACCTTACCTTGACCTTGACTTTCCTCCCTTGCATTTTCCTCACCTCCCTCTCTCTCCCCTCACCCACTTCTGGCCGAAATTCTCAGCCCCAACAGCAGCCCCTCCCTCCCTCTTCTCCTCTCATTTTCCATCAAAAAATTCACCCATTTCCATCAAAAATCAAAGCTAAAATGCAAATCAAAGCCCTACCCATTTTCTCTTATCTCTTTAAGCATGGATCTTGGTGCAAAGATTTCAATTTGGAGGTCTAGTTTTATGTTGATCTCAAGATGGTTTTAAGGTATAAATCCTAACCTATTGTTCAATTGTTGGGTTAAATTCCTTAATGTATCTTATTAGGTGCTTAAATATGGTTTAATTGCAAGTTTGGAAATCTAAAGAGAAGGAGTTTGAATTGAAAAGTTAGGGTTTTAAATTCAATAGGGTTGTTGTCACTTGTTTAAGGTTGCATGGTGTAGTTAGCATGTTAAGACATGTTAAACCTAATCTAGAAGATAATTTGTAAATTGTTTCATCTAAAAGTCCAAATTTAGTTATTTAAGCAAACTAGGTTTTAGTTTTAGTTGCAAATGGGTGATTTAAAATCTAACTAAGGATTTTATGACTTTATTAACATTATAAAATGTAGTTTAATGTTTTAGATCATGCAAATCCAAACTAGATTGTTGTATGTGCATTTTGCTATAAAATGGTCGAAATTGGTTAAAATTGCAAACCAATATTTGTAAATATTGTGTTAAATCGAGAATTAAAATATGGTTAGGGTTTTTATCATATTATTAACTTTATTAAGTGTAGTTTAACACTTTAGTTCATGGAAATCCAACCTAAATTGTAGTTTGGACATTTTTGCTTTGAAATTGTTAAAAAGGGTATTTTTGTAAACTAGGATATTAGGATTTTTGGAATTTAATGAGATTAAATTCCGGAAATTGTTTATACGACTTATTTAAGATATTTAATAAATATATTGGCCGCTACATTCATTTAAACATCGTGTTTTGTACAAAAACGGCGAATTGTGGTTGCTAGATTTTCGGAAAAATGACTTTTTAAGTGAAATTGGCGTTTTTGTGAGTTTTAACCTAGTTTATATTAAAATTAGTGTTCGTGAATGTGCAAATGAGTGTGATTGGATTTTCTCGATGGTTTGACGTTCGTACATCGACATCGAGGGTTGGTTTGACTATTCCTGCATGCGTGGGCGATAGGTTTGGACCTATGCGTGATACGCGTGCCGATTTGATTTTCGTATGCCGTTTCGATTTCGAATTTAGTTTTAATGCGATATGGTACGTTATGATATGTAGGTACCCCCATGTGGACTTCGAGACGACAAGCAAGCGCGTGGCGACGTCGGCACCGGCTAGCGAGGACCAGGTGAGTAGATTTATATCTACGGGGAGAAGTCGGGTGGATGGCGTATAGCACCCCCGTAGTTCGTGGTGGTGTATACGGATGCGTATACACACCAACAATTATTATATGTTATTTGGGATTAATAACGATGCTTAGGATGGATATTGGTGTGTTGGATTACTTTAGCGTTGTGAACCCTAGGATAGTGTTACACACACATACACACATACATACTTGCATACATTCCTATTGATATGTGCTCATGGGATTCTTTATAGTTATATGTTCACATGGGTATGGGACTATGTGTTCACATACGGATTGAGGATGATACTTGGGATTGAGCTGAGTCGATGAGATTCGATTTGAGGCCGTGAGATCGGTGATATAGCAGGGTTCGTATCTTAGATACGACATGACGTTGTAGCGGGTCCTTGACGTAGTGTTTCACACACGTCCATGCATACGTAGGCGGTATCAGTATGGTACTAGACGTAGATCAGTACCCCGATCATGATATTTGATAAAGAGGATACCAGGTGAATAGTATGATGAATGTGATATTGACCCGTACCCAGATTGGGATGCCGTACGACGGATTTACGTACGAGCTATATTGATGATTGATCCGCACTCTTGACTTGGGATGCCTGATTATAGATATGGTATCGGATATGATATTATTGAGGCGGGATCACCGACTATACATATACATGTATGTATATGTATCGACTCAGATGATAGGCGGTTTCCTTACCTGTAGTTCAGCTTGTTAGTTCAGCCGTATAGTTTAGTGTAGTTGTTAGATTAGATTAGACTTCTTACCTATTTCAAAAACTAACGAATCGTGGGCATTTTTAAAGACAGCTCAAGGGAATCTACGGATATTTCAAAAACGACGTATCTTTTCATAAAAACACCATAGCCCCTATTTTCAAAACCCCATGATTCGTGTTATTTCAAAAGGCACCATTCGTAGGACTTATATTAGATTATTGCAGATTAGTTATCGTTGTGTCTAGTATTCAGCTCCCGCACATTATTGTTGTTCGCTCTGCCTCGCATATTTATTTTGCTGCATATTCCATTATTGATATCACGCTGTTAGGACACCAGCACCATTACCGATGATGCGTATGTACCACGTACATCTACTTGCCGGCTCACACACATCTTCATCGGTAATTGCCATGTCAGTACACTTTAGAGAATACAATTGCTTGACTTAGATTGTTAGCTGGTAGTTTTGACATGATATTAGTGTACTTCCCTTATATGCCATATTAGGCATTGTAGTTATTACCTACCACTTCATGCATACTGTTATTCAGTTGTTCATGCCTAGTTCATTATCATTGACATATGCACTTATGATGATTTCTTGAGATTTATGATATTTCTGGATTTCGGGGAAAGCCGCAATATTTACAACTTATGATCTTTTAAAATATAAAATGTTGCGGTTTTCTAGTGATGTAAAGTGTCGTCCACCATGAGTTTGCTGTGGGTTTGGAGATCCGTGTCGAGGAGTGGAGGAACCGTCACGGGTACTTGGTGGGCCCGGAATGGTACCCCGGGGCAAGAGGAATGTGGTGTTGACGTTGAGCCTGGCTGGGGAGCAATACCTACCGGTGATATTACCCGACGCGTCGGATATCCGGAGGATACCGTCGTGGTCTTGAGATGGATGGTAGGGGCCGGTCCGGACTGACGGCGCCCTAGATATTGAGCTTGAGACATTGATATTTCGAGACAGTGAGATTTATGTTTTGTGTCGATGCTAGACACTGTTGATACTGATTTCATTATGATACCTCAGTTTAAAAATACGAAGGAAATCTCACTAAATTATGAAAACAGTTTCTTCATTTACATGTATTCTGTTTCATGCATTCATACCTCATTCATATGATATATTGCTACCTGAGGCACTGACACGGGCACATGAAATTATACTCGGGTTAGATATTACCCTAGTCATTGTTATAGGCTGCCTGTTATACTTATATTTGAGGATATATTATGATCATTGACCTAGGATTGCGTTATTTATGCGATTTCTGTGCGTAGATGTTTTTCTATTCACGAGTTGGCAACTCACCCCCGTTGTGCCCCAGTTTCTTGCAGATTTGCCGTACAGGTTTCATTACGGCTTGCGGGCTCAGTTTCATTCGGGTGATTTGCTAGTATGTGGGTTTACTTGTATCATACCCCCATTATATATCTTGTATATCATTATTCTCTTGTATCTAGAAGTTCCATCAACCAAACATATATCTATTGAGATAGAGACCAGTGTTGTTTATTCTTTCGACTTTAGAGTCGCTCGTTATATTTCTGGTGGTTTTGAGTTCCCTTTGAGTTTTTGATCCTCGCCGTTGGCGTTGTATATTATATTGTTTGTGTGGTTGTGACCGTCGATTGACGAAGAGCTAGCTCCCGCTTGGGGATGCCTTTTTTCTTGATTTCGTATACTATTCATGTTGTATCCCGTTTGGGGGCCAGTATTTACAAAGGAGACTCTACCGAAATTTTCAGTAAATTTTTGATGTTTTAAAAAAACCGCATAATTCGGCTTATGCTATTGAAATTACTTGTTTTAAGTTGGTTTTTCCTGCACTCTACTACTTTTCTTGGTTTGGATTTCTGGGTTTTCGGTTTACTTAGATTACGTACGCCTCGAGACGTTCGTAGTTTAAGTGCCGGTCATGTTCCGTACTTTCGGGTCGTGACAAAGTTGGTATCAGAGCGTTAGGTTTTAACCTTCGGAGCGTAGGATGACCCTTGGTTGATGGAATAGGTGACTAAAGTAGAGTGGCGTACCGTTGGTATGTTCCGCGGCATATTTACAACACGCCACTCCACTTATGAAGCCTTATGATGTACATTTCCTTGTTCAGTATTATATTCCTTCCTGATCTAGCCTCATCGGTACCAGTTTGGTTTTGCTGCTACGGTTACCGGCAGGGAGAGCTACGGCTAGAGTTGCGGTCAGCACAAGCTCGTCACGAACGAGAACTGACCAGGGCGAAATTCCGGCGACACACGATTGCAGAGATGTGTCTTTTTACTGTGTTTCCGCGCCGCGAGGGTTTGGCGGATCGCCTTTATGAGGTTACTCGGATGTGCCGATCGACACTAGAGGATTGAGCCACTGACAGAGGCCAGCCAGATTTTGATGACCGTTGGTATGTTGCTTACTCCTGACGATTGAGGCACTGTTCAGCATGCAGACGAGCAAGCCAGTGGTTGCTGCGAGCGACGAGATATCGCTCCATATGTTGGAGCTATTGCTGGGCGAGTTGTACGAATAGATGATAGAAGGTCGCTAGTCACCCGATGATGAATGACTAGGACAGGTGGTTCGTTCGCTACCCCGATGCGAGGTTATCAGATAGATTGATTCCAGCTGGAGACGATTTCACGCGGAGACGTTGGGAGTCGACAGAGACGATCGAATGTCAGAAACCTATTTATCCAAGTTTAAAGTAGTCGGAAAGACATGCAGGCAATTCTATGGTCCCTCTAGAAGAATGAAACCCTAACTCGACTTAATGACCGTGTGAAAGCCTTTGAACCTTAGGGTTTGCGGCAGTTCTGCGGCGCCATTAGTGAGGCTTGAGTTTGCCCTTCTACGGTTGGACCACCGATGCTGTGGTATGTACTCGATACTATTAAACTGTGCCCAAGATGTTGAGCTCTTGGGGGATTATGAGGTTTTGACGACTCGGTCGGATGGCTCGACTTAATTCGGATGCTAGGTGGTGAGATGCATTTCTTGGGAGACTCCAGATACGAGGATAGCCGTTGGAGCTCAGTCCATATAGCCATGATGAGACGATTCCGAAGCAGTCGACATTAGAGAAAGTGGAGTAAAGAGGTCCGTACAAGATTTGGATAAGACGACGTTCCACTCCGCCGACATCAGAGATGCGATACGCATGCCGAGGCAGAGTACTGGATATACCTTCCAGAAGGAGTCGCGATGGGTATGCAGCCGTTCCGGAGCAAGATGCAGATATAGGAAAGGACGATGACTTCCGGACAGTTGGCAGGGACGAGACATGGAAGAGACCGTGAGCAGGATTCCTTCCAGGACACTGCTGCAATGATACTTGCACCCAGGATCAGATGTGTCACGTATATTCAGAGAGCCAGAGGCCGATGCCAGTGATATGCTGTCTTATGAGTGGTCGCAATGATTGACCAAGAGATGACCAGAGAAGTGCCAGAACGGAATCGTCCCCGTTTGCACACCTGACAGGGCCGATGAGCCGATGGACCGAAAGATTGGTAATTCACAGTGAAGACCTTGACCCAGGAGTGGTCATGGTTACGCACGCCAGCAGGACAGAGTTCATGATCATCGAAGAGACGTCCCACTAGTGACCGCGACAGTTGGCCGAGATTCTTAGAGGATGCGCTGGAGCAGTACTATTCCGCCATTATTGATTCCGATGTTTTGGGTGATTTATTCGTATGATTTAATTTAGATGATTGAGGATTTATGATCTTTGCACAGTGTTGCACTTGATATCGTTTCGTGCTTTGGTTTCACATATTTGTGATTTTACGGTTTTAGACATTTGAGTTGATTTTGTGCATATGCACGCACACGATTTGGTTCCTGCACTCTGTATAGTTCATATATGCTTGCAGTGCAGTGATACGCCTTTTGTGCACTTAGATGCACTGGACTTCGATTTCGATTGTGATACTCGATATTTGTTTTGTGCACCTTGTGCAACTGATTGATTTTACGCACGTTCGGCGCTTGATATTGGATTTCATGATTTCGTGCACGATGGATGCACCTGATTTGAATTTTCGCGCATGTCTTGAGATGCGATTTTGGTGCACACCAGATGCACTAAATCGAGATTTTTCGTGCATGTCAGATGCACCTGATTTTGTTGTCTGGTACACATGTTGCCTACGACAGATGTTTCATGCACACCGGATGCACTTAGATGTTGTTTTTGTGCGCATGTATGGTACATTCATGGATTTTGATTTCCGTGCGCACCAGACGCACGTAGTATTCATGTGCATATTTTGGGATTGATTTCTTGTAGAGCAGTACGTTTTTATGATATTGCTATATGTTTTCGTACTGAGCAGGACTAGTCAGAGGACAGTACCTGAATACATTTTGCATGCATTGATAGTTATTGAAGGGATTTCCAAAAAGCGAGCTATAGCCTCAGTATTTTCCTACGTGTCTGATATGACACGAAATGTTTAAAACAAGGAGACCCTTCTAAATTGTTTCCAAAACGGCGGAACGTACATTTCAAGCAAAGCTATATATGTATATAGCTATTTTCTTATGATAGACGTCCGCCACTGTGCAGTTTTATACGCGTTGCACAGCGACTTAAAGAGATTTGGCATGGATTTCCTTCAGATACTTACAGATATAGATTCGATATTTACATTTATAGTTTCGAGTTATATCATATTGGTTTTGATTTGGATTTGGCATTAATGTCTTCTCCACGACTCCGATGATCGCGGGATGCTTGACGGAGTTTTGATTTGAGTTATATACTCATTTTTCAAGCGCATGCGCTGCGCTACGATTTGTTTTATGTATTTACAATTTCGGAGCCCCGACGACTTGATGGTTTTTCTTAGATGTTTTAGTAATTGGGGGAGTTTGAATTTAAATTCGGGGACCGAATTTCTTTAAGGGGGGAAGATTGTAGCGTTTTGAAAATCGTTTCGATGAAATTTCGGAAAAATCGGTAAAATGAGGGGGTTTCTGTAAAAAAGTCAAAATACAAATATCTTATTATAAAAATTAAATATACATATTCTAGCTATGTAATTGCTATTATTTGGTGTTTATTGAGCCGTTGGTGAAATTTCAAATTTTCTGAAAAAAATATTATTTTATTATTATTTTAAGCCGTCACTAATACATTTAATTAGGGAAAATTACAAATTGGAATGAGTTGAAACAAATTTTGTGCATCATAAAACATTAAATAAAAATTTATCATGTGGATTTTGGAACGAAATCATTTGCCAAAACGGTTTAGAAATTATTGAAGAAAAAAGGCTTTTTTTTAGCGTAAATGGATGTTTGGGGTTTTGTATTTATCATTTTTCATCACCCCACACCCGTACCCACACCCACACACACCCACTTACTCCTCCCCTTAGCCAAATTCAGCAGCCCTCACTTTTTCCCCACTTGGTTTGCAAAGGGAAAAAGAAATGAAATGAAATAAAAGAAAAGATTAGAAAATAGATAAAGTAGTTAGACTTTGACCTTACCTTGACCTTGACTTTCCTCCCTTGCATTTTCCTCACCTCCCTCTCTCTCCCCTCACCCACTTCTGGCCGAAATTCTCAGCCCCAACAGCAGCCCCTCCCTCCCTCTTCTCCTCTCATTTTCCATCAAAAAATTCACCCATTTCCATCAAAAATCAAAGCTAAAATGCAAATCAAAGCCCTACCCATTTTCTCTTATCTCTTTAAGCATGGATCTTGGTGCAAAGATTTCAATTTGGAGGTCTAGTTTCATGTTGATCTCAAGATGGTTTTAAGGTATAAATCCTAACCTATTGTTCAATTGTTGGGTTAAATTCCTTAATGTATCTTATTAGGTGCTTAAATATGGTTTAATTGCAAGTTTGGAAATCTAAAGAGAAGGAGTTTGAATTGAAAAGTTAGGGTTTTAAATTCAATAGGGTTGTTGTCACTTGTTTAAGGTTGCATGGTGTAGTTAGCATGTTAAGACATGTTAAACCTAATCTAGAAGATAATTTGTAAATTGTTTCATCTAAAAGTCCAAATTTAGTTATTTAAGCAAACTAGGTTTTAGTTTTAGTTGCAAATGGGTGATTTAAAATCTAACTAAGGATTTTATGACTTTATTAACATTATAAAATGTAGTTTAATGTTTTAGATCATGCAAATCCAAACTAGATTGTTGTATGTGCATTTTGCTATAAAATGGTCGAAATTGGTTAAAATTGCAAACTACTTTTTGTCTGTGTGGCTTTCCGGATAAATTTAAAAAGTTCGACCGGATATAAATACCCAATTTTTCCCCTGTCGGGAAATTTCCAAGTGTTGGATTTTTCCGAAGTTTAACGACGTTCTAAGTAGTGCAAGTAACGCGATGGACCCTCTAGAAGACAACAAACCTTAACTCGATTATGTGACCGTCTTGAACTGCCCTTTGAACCTTCGGGTTTGGGGCAGTACGGCGTGCCACATGTGAGGCGTTGGCTTGACCCTTCTACGGCTGGACCGTTGGTACTGAGGCACGAACGGAGTGTTGTTAGACTTGTTTCATGTGGGGAGCTATATCGGGAAAACTTGGGTATTCGACTGTTCGATCGGAAAGTTTAACATTTTCTGTTTATCTGGAATGTGATACAACAATTGGAATTCACAAAAGTTATGTGATAACTGGATGAATGTTATAAATATAGCAATTTAGTCTCACTTGATCGATTGCCACGGAATTTTGATGCGATCAAAAGTCCGTTGCAATCACATAGCGTACGGGGATACTCGCCGGGTAAACTTAATAGACAGCCTCGCTCCATAGCCCCGACCAAGTGACTGTAGGAGAACCCCGTCGCCGAAAGCATCCGTTCGGGTGCTCGTGGCAGCGGTGTTCCGCCTTGGTGCACTTCGTCGACGGTATCGGGGGTGCGGCCGCCTACTAAAGTTTGCGACGAGTATTCGATCAGGATGTCGGGAATCTTGTTGAATTGCTCGACTTGATATTGAAAAGAGTTTTCGATCTTGAGACTAAAATGCGGGGTTTATAATTGTTAGGCATGCGATGTCTAAGTAATTCATTTGGTCAGGCATGCGATGTCTGAGGAGATTGCGGATTCCAACTGTTGTAGTTTTACACTTTCTTTTCTGTGACCGTAAGTGTAATATGTGATATCGCCGGTTTCGTTGCTATATGTAAACGACAATTGGGATGCGCATATTTACTTACGTTGATGACATGTGATGTTATGTGTTGCTGGATATGTTATATTGGATCGTCGTGTTTGAATAGCCGGGGGTTTTTATGTGAGATGAGTGTTTTTCATTTTCATTCATGTAAAAACTTGTTTGTAATATTCTTTTATTGGGGCACTTCCAGGTTGCGGAAGTAGTCACCCTTTGTATATTATTTACTTTTCCGCACTAGGATAGACCCAAGGAGGAGGGCACAAGTAACCGGGTTCTGGAGTCCAGAGGGAGACCAACTCGAGGAGTCGAGTCCGGGTCTCCTAACTCTAGAATTGGTAGGGTTGCTTGCCGCTCTCGTAGGGGTCTAGGGGTGTGGGTTTGGCTATTCATCACGACCGTGGAATCCGTGTTTTATACTGGCTCGTATTGAAAACACGGACGTCCTAGTATATCCAATATTTCATATGATTCTTCTGCTGCGATATCTGTGATGTGATCATGTGATGTTCTATGATAGATACAGTATATAGTATATATGATATATTATATAGCCGTTACTTATGTTTTACACCCGTGCTAGCCCTGCCCCGCTCTGCCGTTAGTTACCTAACCTAACAGTGCACGAGGGGACATCGAGGCGAATGCGGATGGCATAAGTGTACGTCGTATTTATCTGTGATGTTTAGGTACATAAATGATGGGACTTCATTAATGAGATTAATGAAATAAAAGAAACCTAAGATGTTGTAGAATCGAATTTCAAAATAAAACAGGTAGCTACAGTTCTTGCTTTGCACAGCGGTATATGCGATATATCCTGCACCTTATTCGATAAGGAAAGGACCGAGATCCCTTCACCGGGAGTGACTCCTTTAGCAATAACTGGCAGATGCTACACCCTCGGTTTGTCTTTTGATTGCTTTTAAGAGTTTTCGCTTTGCACGGTGATATATATGATATATCCCGCACCTCATTCGACGAGGAAAGGACCGACGATCCCTTCACAGGGAGTGACTCCTTTAGCAAAACTAGAAAAGCCTCAAAAACACTCCATTTTAAAATTCATTTGATTCTACAACGATATCAAGTTCATTACGCAATAGGTTTTCAGAAAAACCTGTCGTAGCCCTCCGTCATTTCAGATACGTACTAGTTAGTATTCGTGCTGCGGTTGTTTGGCATGCGTCAAGGCGTAGTGTACGGTAGCTAACTAGTGCTTATCTGCTAGCATACGATGCGATTGGATTAGGGTATTCGTACGACGTTGTTTGGCATGCATCAAGGGTCGTGTGGGTGGGTTTAATTCAATCAGGAAATGACGGGTTGAACTTGACTAGCAGACTATGGGTTGTTTAGCATGCGTCAAGGTCATAGCGAGCTAGGGGCAAAATATTATCGGGAATTTCAAGTGTTGAAATTTGCAATGAGATTGCATACCTTCTATGAGATAGTTGGATCCCGATACCCGCTGCGAGTAAGAGTTACTCCTGGGAGAGTTTTATACATTACAATTAGCCGATCAAGTAGGTGTCTAGAAAGGTGTTAACGAGGTTACGCCTCTGGGAAAACGAGGTTTACATTAATTAGGTTCGTGCGAAAGCACGGGGGACCTCCCTCAAAGTACCGACACTGGCCTGGCTGAAAGATTGGCGAACTTGTAGTGTGTAATTAATCCCGGCTAGTCTTTCCTTTTAGGGTTTGAAGGAAGATTTGATAAAAAGCAGTGGGAGCCATCTTGATTAGATAAAATAAAAACCAATATATTCTTGACAGAGCGCACGCTGAGTGTTTTCTTCTCTCTCTCTCCTGGTAGCGACCATATCACGCCTTAATCAAGATAATAATACGGAATATTGACCGAACCAGCTTGTTATACTGAGCTGGGGAACGTTGGTCCCGCTCCAACTTATAATTGTTATAAGACAGAGAAGGAAATTGGGGAATACCAGATTTCCCGTGCCGCCCAAACGAAGAGAGTGCATGCTGGTGCATCATCTTCGGGTGTGTTCATTATACAGAACTGTTTCTCAGTATCCTCTGCATCCTTGGTATATGATACCGGATCAGGATCCCAGATATGTAATCTGTTACATAGGGCTACAAAAGGGTAAAAAAACTGAGAACGGGTGATAAGTTTCATGAGGCAGAAAACGGGGCAAGTGTTGCATCCAAGTCTGTTGGTCACTGTCACCCTGTATTGTAATACATTGATTCTGAACGAATGTTATTAGATACCGAACCTGATATACAAAATCATATCTGTCTCTTTATTAATAAAGAAATGATAAAATTTTGTATTGTTGGATAATGTTTTGAACATTTCCTATATCAAAAGTTGATCGGTTCAGGCACGTTATCTAAAAGCATTGATGTTCTAAATCAAACTACAGTTCTTTGTATACAGAACACACACAGGAGGAAAAGTTCAGAAATGAACGAATTCTTCTTAAGGTATTGTAGACTAGGTCAGATCAATGTGACCCGACTAGCTAGAGTTACATATAGATGCATATTTAAATCAGTTTGAATTTACATCTTGTGAAACTCGCCAGACATGTCACAAAGATAAGATGACCATAGCTCTGTTTATTGGAAACAGAGAAAGAGTTAGTGAACTCTTGGGACTGATACATGATGATGTATGTAAGGTCTCCTGTCTACACATGCCAGGACTGATTCTTTATACTTCATTACGTTCTCTGATGATCTCTTTAGATTCAGACATATGTTCTTGTTGAAACACAAGTCCGAACCTTTTAAGATATTCACAGAATATAAGTTAGAAGTAAAGAACCAAAATACGGGTATAAGTGTTATGTCTTTTGATGTGATCAAGGAGGAGAATACTTGTGCACGGAAATCCTGGACTATTCTAAAGGAGAATGAGATTCTCTCTCAGCATTACTCCTCTGTATACACCATAGTACGATGGTATATCGGGGCGGAGCAGATACACCCTATATGATAAGGTGTGCTCTATGATGAGTAATACTGAGTTACCTATTTCCTTTTAGGGGGTTATGCACTTGAGAAGATGCATACCTATTGAATAGGGTTTGAATCAAATCTATTCCTACCACTTCATATGTGATATGGAAAGGGAAGAGCCCATATCATAAGTTAGTTAAGATTTAGGGTTGTCCGGCCTATGTCTAAAAGCAAAATCCGGACAAGCTCGAGGCAAAGTCTGTAATGTAGAACT
The DNA here is from genome assembly GCA_030015575.1 of Agapanthus africanus. Classification (NCBI taxonomy): domain Eukaryota; kingdom Viridiplantae; phylum Streptophyta; class Magnoliopsida; order Asparagales; family Amaryllidaceae; genus Agapanthus; species Agapanthus africanus. The sequence continues at coordinate 194,605,606 of JASDDO010000031.1, forward strand.
GGAAATGTTCCAGCTATACAAACTACAGCAGATGATTTGGTACAACCAAAGGATTCAGTGGATACCAACGAACCTCAGCCTCTCCGCCGATCTAGTAAGGGTTCCTCACCCACCTGAGAGAAACTTTGGTTTCTCTATGACAGTGGGAGCGAGGACTGCATCATGAGATGATGACCCAACTAGTTTCGAGCTGGCCATCAGGAGTAAGACTCTGTAAGAATGGCTGGATGCTTAGCGATCTGAGATGGAATCCATGTACACCAGCAAAGTATGGACTTTGGCTGCTATATCTGAAGGGTTAAATCCCCATCAGGAGCAAGTATATCTTGAGAAGATTACTTGGTGTACATGGAAAAGTTAAGACTTTCAAAGCTAGACTTGTTAAAGGTTTTCGTCATTGACCAGGCGTGGATAATGATGAAACCTTTTCCAGTACCTATGCTTAAGTCCATCCAGATCCTACTTGCCACGGCTACATACCATGACTACGATATCTGGTGGTTGGGTGTCATGACAGCTTTTCTAAATGATGTTTTAGAAGAGTGTGTCTATAAGTACACAGCCAGAGGGCCTTGTAAACAGTGGGAGCAGCGGAAACGTGAGCAAGATGCTTTATATGATAAAGCAGGCATCGCGGAGTTGGAACATCTGTTTTGATGGATTAGTCAAAGAAGTTGACATCATCAAAATGGTAGATGAACCTTGTATAAACAAAAAGGTAGTAGGGAGTATGGTGGTGATCCTCGTAGAGTACGTGGATGACATACTCTTGATAAGAAAGGAGTTTCTTATGCTACGCTCGATCAATCTCCGTTTATCACAAAGATTCTCCGTATAGGATCAAAATGATACCTACTAAATCCTGGATTTTGGATCTATGAGATAGATCTAATTGGATGTTAGGATACTCACTAGTAGTAGTGAGATGGTATCAATCGATCCTGGCGAGAATCACTGGAAGTGTTCCAGAGTGATAAAGACGACTGAATGTCAGTCGCAGGCATTGTCTTTACCCTCAGTAAAGGGACGGTATGCTGGAAGAGTTCCAAGCTAGATACCGTGACATACTAGACGATAAAGGCAGGATACATCGCTACTTAAGACGCTACCAAAGAGGTTGTTTGGATGTATATTAGTTCATGAGATGAACTTAGTTCCTACCATTGTGTGACAATGGAGTTGTGGCTTATGCCAGGAACCCCCGTCCCATCAGTGATCCAGACATATTCTAAGGCAGCATCACCTGATCATGGAGATAGTTGATCTCCAAGGTGATCGAGGTTAGGAGAGTAGACTCAGAGGACAACACGGCGGATCCACTCACAAAGGCCTATTCCTAGAGAGAGACTTTTATGGGATGGTTGAGTATGAGATACTTCGACCACTGCTACAGATGGCCCTAGTGCAAGTGGGAGATTGTTAGTTATATGTATGCCCTAGAGGCCATTACTGTACATTGGATGTATATTGTAGTGGATGCTGGGACGTATATAGGGAGGACTTTCTTGCTCGACATGATAGTATGCTATCTGGTTGCTCTTTACCTTAACGTGTACACTGATTGTCTCTCTGTTACATGTTGGTAAAGCCCTTAGGATGTGTACTTGACTACCTGGACTATGATGCGGATCATACTAGTGGGGACATGGTAGTCCATAAGTACATCCTTCAAAGTCCCTAGTCGTGGGTGTATCGAGATGGGGCATCGATATACCAGAGTAGACTAGCGTGTACCTTCTCGACCCATACAGATGGGCGATGGATGATCCCATATCCATTGGTGTTTGACATCGGAGATGATATACGGGTGCTCAGTAGAGACTGGGTACACTGGACGGACTCGCCGAGAACACCCAGATGGTATTATACCTCACGTCAGATGGCAGTTCTTTGGTGACACTAGTACAGAGTAGTCTGTTGACCCGAGATCGTCAAAGAGTCTTGTGTGGTTCCCACTGTGCTTTGATTTCCATCTTACCACATCCAAGAGGGCGTGCAAAACGGTGGTTTTTGGGTACAGTCCCGAGTCACATGGAGGCAATGAGCGATAGGAGGGGATTCGTCTCTCCCGGTATAGGGAGTTGATGTTGCGCTGTGTTCGATTGGCTATAACAGGAAATCCCTGGCCAGGGTTGCTGAGATTTACTGGTAATGTTAGTGTATATGCCCTAGAGGCCATTACTGTATCATACTAGTTTGTATATTACTTAATGGAAGCTTGGGATATTCACAGTTGTATATACAATCTTGCTCGAAATGGTAGTATGCTACTTGGTTTGTCTCTGCTTTAATATGTGCATGTGTTTCTTTTAGCATATTGCAGGTATACATATTAGTAGAGCCTTTAGGATCTTTGCTTGATTACCAGCGTTATGATGGCGCTCGCACTCGTGGGAGCTGGGTAATCTATAAGCACATCCTTATACAGGTCCCTGGTCGTTGGACTATCGAGACAGGGCATCGATACTCCGGAGTAGACTAGCGTATGCGCTTCTCATCCCAGTGTGGGAGACGGTCTGTCCCACAGCCGTTAGTACGTCGTACTTGGGATAGTATGCGGGTGCTCGTTAGGTTACGAGTACACTGGACAGGACTCGTCGGGAACTGTTGGTTGGTAATATACCTATCGTCAGTTATCAGTTCCCAGGTGACATGAGTACAGCTTAGTCCGCTGACTTGACACTGTCACTTCGCCTCGAGTGTGTTCCCACTGCACTTTGATTACTACCCTACCACGGCTCAGATGAGTCATGCAAACAAGTAGTTTTTGGGTGCAGTCCCGAAGCACTTGGAGGCAGTGACGGTTAGACAGGATTCGTCTCTCCCGGTATTGGGGGTTAACATCGCGCTGTGTCCAGGAGAGCCATTACACGAGTAGTCCCTGGCCAGGGCAAGCGAGATATACTGGTAGGCTTCCAGTGTTATCTCAGGGTGTTTTGGGCTACACTCCAACACGACTTGTACCGCTATTAGGGGACGGACGTTCACCGCCCCCCTAGGCCCGCCATGCGATGTATCAGACGAACAGACCGGACTGTACGGAGACTGTCACATACAGGCTCAGTAGGAGTGCAGATGGGGTTCACCTCGTCAGTCTTCTTATCGACATCTACCTGGGGACCGTTACGTACAGCTAGTGCCGCTTGCGGTCTGTTGTTAAACCCACTGCCAGCGTAGTGTCGAGTCTTTAGAGTCCCACACAGAGAGCTATTCGCCTTTAGGCAAAACGAGTAGAGGTCGCATGGTTTTGCGACAGGGTTCGTTCGCATCCGCGCACTTATGCACGGTTGCTGTCCGGACAGTTTATACTAGCGGGCTTTGGTTTAAGCCGGATCCTAGTATATGATTTGAGATTGGTTTTTCTCATTGTGTTCGTGTTCCTCGGATCACGAATGCGGGTGCGTATGCACGGTTGCTTGAGATTGAGGGAGAGGACCTAGTTTAGGGTTAATGACTATTGTCATTTTATTAACCCTATTGTTTTTGTGTGTATTATTGTTAATTAATAATTAGCTTAATTATTGTGCATGGTTGTTGTTGTTGACATTTTGACTTCATTGACTTGTTGACCATGTTGACAAGTTTGACCATGATCATTTCATTTGGAAGATGCTCTTTGATCCTTGCAATTTGCATTAATAAGTAAAATGATAATGGTCACCTCTTGATTAAACCATGACAATTTTCTTGCTAATTAATTAATTAAAATAACACACACATATTAGTGAGAATGGCTCACTAATAATTCATTTCTATCATTTCCTTTCTCTCTCTTGCTCATCCTCTCCCTCAAGCTCTCTCCCTCTCATGTGTTGAGAAACAAAAAAGCTTGAGAAAAACCTTCACTTGATCTTCTCTACTCACTTCTAGGGTTCAAGTCTTAGCATTTCTTGCACTCTAGTTACTCCTAGCTTGGAGTTGAAGCTAAAGGTCGAGGCTTTCGGGTGGATCGTTCTTTGACAGAAGAAGACAAGCAAGGTGAGGCCTTTCTACCATTCCGACGAGCAAGGAGAGAAGGAGTTCGAGCTCAAGGTATAACCTTTCTACAACTTAACTAGTTGTTAGTTTTCTTTAGCTAGCTTTAGTTTAGTAAAGATCCTCACAAGCCAGGTCCATGTTGCCTAAGTCATAAAAAATCCAATTTTTATTATGTTTTCCGCCTCCCCGTAAGGACCGGGGTGGGCAACGTGGACTCACAGTGGTATCAGAGCCTAACTAAACTCAAACTAGCTAGGTAGTGAAGTGTAACGAAGTTTTGAAACCGAAAATCCAAAAACCGAACTTTTGAAAAACCCTAGTTTCTGTTGAAATTTTTTCTGCTCAAAATGGAAAACTTTATATTTGTAAATTCGTCTCAGGGTTTTTTATGAACACCCACGAAATACGGTACAGTAATTCGTTCAAACCGCCGCCCTTCCGTGGCACGAGGTAGGCATGTGCCGCGGAAGCGTCGCGGTTTGTCGTCTTCTCTGCATCGTTTTTCGTGCAGTGTCTGTCTGTGTTGATTTTGGGATTTTTAGGATATATTATATATGCCCAGATTTTCCAGAACTAAAATTTACTTTTGGGGGCCTATAAATCCGTATTTTTTCGGAACTTCACTACACTTTAACTACATCGGTTATATCTGTAATGCTTGCATGTATTGAACGTCGGCTAATCGCTATAAGACGATTAGTCGGGGTTATACATGATCTGTGATTGTTATTGGTTTGTGGATATGAATGGATTGGATTGTCGCGGGTGAATGGCCGGGGTGGATGTGAGATGAGCGTTGTTTTTCTTTCATTCATTTGTAACATGTAAATTGATGTAATAATATTCTTTGTATGGCCGCACAACCGGGTCGGGGTTGTAGCCGTCATTGTATAATTCTTTTTACTGTTTTTGCTCCTAGGATAGACCCATGAAGGGGTGCACAAACTACCGGGTATCTCGAAGCGCCGAGTGGCCTACTCACGGTGGTGAGGGAGGTTGCTTCGCTTCGGGTGCTTGGCGGGTAGTTTGCCGCACCCGTAGGGATCTTGGGTGGGGTTTTGGCTATTCACCGCGACCGTGTAATCCGTTTTGCATTGCAGGCTCGAACGCATTGCAGATTCCTAGTATATCCAATGTATTCATCTGTGATCTGTAATGTCTATCATTGCTATATATTTATATATAATAACTATTTAGGCGTTGCTTATGTTTTACAGCCGCGCTAGCCCAGCCCCCGCTCTGTCGTTAGTTAAGTAACCTAACGGGTGATGACGGGGCCCCGTGGCGAATGCGAATGGCATAATCGTACGTCATATTTTGGTTGTTTTCTGCAATGGTAGGATTAAATGATGGGACGCATTAAAAGAACTAATGCAAGAAATAAACCAAGTAAAAGTCGATTGGAACACTTTGAAAACCACTCGGTTCTTTTCAAAACTAAACTTTTAAACGCGGAGCTTGAACCACTCTTTTTAAAAGCTATCTCGTTCCATCGATTATATCAAGTTCACTACGTTCACGGTTTCGCCAAAACCATTCGTAGCCCTCCGTCATTCCACATGAATGGTCAAAAGTATTCAAGCTGTGTATTTTGGCCAAAGTCAAGGCATAGTGATTGGTAGCGTTTGGGCATTCATGTGCAGCATAGATAGATGCGTTGATTTGGGACAGTCGTGCTGCCATTTTGGCCAAAGTCAAGGGTAGGTACGGGTGGGTCCAAATTAACCAGGAGAATGACGGGTAGAACTTGACATGTGACTTATGATATTTTGGCCAAAGTCAAGGTCATAAGAGCATAGGGCAAAAATCCACATCGGGAGTTTCATAAGTACTGAAACTTGCTAGATTTGCATACCATTTGGAGTGTGGTGATTCTGGTAGGATTCCTTCAGTTTCGTCACGCGATGATATTTGGATCCCGATCCTACTGTGAGTATATGCTACTCCTCGGGAAAACTCTCACTTAACGATCAATGCTATAAACCTAGTAGGTGCCTAGAAAGGTGTTAGCGGGGGCTACGCCCACAGGGAAAAGAGGTTATTTAATTAAGGAACTTCGCGAAAGCGTTGGAAAACCTCCCTCGAAGTACCGACACTGGCCTGGCTGAACGGTTAAGCAAGCATTGTACGGTGAGAATGATCCCGGCTAATCCTTTTCTTTATGGTTTGAGAAGGGATTCGAGAAACAGTGGGAGCCATCCAGTTTAGACAAACTAAAAACCACTCTAAACTTGCAAGAGCATCATGCTAAAGTGTTTCTTTTCTCTCTCCTAATTGCAGCGACCATTCAACATGACCGGACTTAAGTTACTGTTAGATAAAAATATATTGACAGGGCCAAACTACAAAGATTGGCTCAGGAATGTCAAGATGGCGATCACTTATGACAAGCTGGGGTATATACTTACCACCAAAGCTCCCCCTGTCCCAGGTCCCACCTCCAGCGTCGCGGATGTAGAAATCCGTAAGACATGGGAGATAGATTGCGCGAGGGCCAGATGCCTCGTACTAGCCTCGATGGACAACGAACATCAGAGGAGGCACGAGAATATGGACCTAGAGTCCATATTTCTCCATACAAAAGAACTGTATGGAGAGCAGTCTCGTATCGCTAGATACGAAGTGTCGAAGAAGCTTTTTTTCGGCAAGGTTGGCCGTCGGATCATCGGTAGCGGACCACGTGCTTAAGATGATCGGCTACATAAAGGAGCTCGCGGACCTTGGGACCACGTTGGAGAATGAACTCTATACCGATTTGATTCTCCAGTCCCTTCCTTCCAGTTACGCCCAGTTCGTTCTTAACTTCAACATGCAAGGAAAGGAGGTTGAACTTGCCGAACTTCTGAACATGTTGAGGACTGCTGAGGGCACCCTACAGAAGGGTAGGGAGACATCCACTTTGTTTGTAGGAGGATCTTCCTCTTCTAGGTCCAGGGCGAAAGCCAAGGGCAAGAAGAAGAAAGCCCCCGCCAAACCAAGAGGCGGTGTCGGTAAAGTGGATACGAAGGGAAAGGGTAAAGCAACAAAAGTAGCGGGGAAGATGGTGGGGAAGGAAGAATGCTTCTATTGTCACAAAAGTGGTCACTGGAAACAAGATTGCAAGGCTTGGAAAGCCAGAACACAGGATTTGAAGCGAGTTGCAGCTTCAGCTTCAGGTGTGTATGTTATTGAAAACTGTCTATCAATAAACTCTACATCCTGGGTATTGGATACCGGATCAGGATCTCATATCTGTAATTCTTTGCAGGCGTTGAGAAAGCGTAGAGTTTTGAAGGCAGGTGACATGACCCTCAGAGTTGCGAACGGTGCTAGCATGGATGCAGAGGCCGTGGGGGACTATCACCTGGGATTATCAGATGGACACTTTTTGGTTTTGCGTAGTTGTTATTATGTACCAAATGCAACCTGTAATATCATTTCTGTATCTTTATTATCTAAAGAAGGTTATGAATTTGCATTTGTAACTAATGTAGTGAACATTCACCTTAATACAGTTTTGATTGGGTCAGGTACATTAAACAACGGTATTTACGTTTTAAACCAACCACAGGTTTTCAATATCCAGAATACACACAAAAGAAAGTCTCCAGAAATTAATAAAACTTTCTTATGGCATTGTAGACTGGGTCACATCAATGAGAGAAGATTGACTAAGTTACATACTGAAGGATATTTGGATCCGTTCGAATATCAATCGTATGCAACTTGTCAATCCTGTCTCAAAGGAAAGATGACAAAGGCTCCGTTTTCTGGACACGGAGAAAGAGCGAGCGAGCTCTTGGGACTCGTACACAGCGACGTGTGCGGTCCAATGTCTACACATGCGCGAAGCGGTTTTTCTTACTTCATTACCTTTACGGATGATTTTTCAAGGTACGGTTATGTTTTCTTAATGAAACATAAATCCGAGGCTTTTGAAAAATTCCAGGAATATAAGAATGAAGTAGAAAAACAAACCGGCGAAAGTATCAAGATCCTAAGATCGGATCGAGGAGGAGAATACTTAAGTGCCGAATTCCTGAACTACTTAAAAGAGAATGGAATTCTCTCTCAGCTTACTCCTCCATACACTCCGCAACATAATGGTGTATCGGAGAGACAGAACCGGACCCTATTGGATATGGTACGGTCCATGATGAGTAATGCTGAGTTACCGCGATCGTTCTGGGGATATGCGCTAGAATCAGCAGCATACCTTTTGAACCGAGTTCCAACTAAGACTGTGCCTACTACACCATATGAAATCTGGTGTGGGAAGAGACCCCATCTTAATCACATTAAGACATGGGGATGTCCAGCTTTTGTAAAAAAGCAGCATGCGGACAAGCTCGAGGCACGCTCAGTACAGTGCAAGTTTGTGGGATATCCGAAGAACTCCAAGGGATATTACTTCTATTGCGAAGAGGAACAAAAAGTCCTTGTTTCTCGCCATGCCCACTTTCTAGAACATCAGTTCATAGAAAAAGAATTAAGTGGGAGCGCGATAGAACTGGAAGAAGTTCCAGAACCGCAAGCTATTACTGAAAGCTTAGTAGAGCCAGAGGGTTCGAAAGATCAAGACATTCCCGTGCCACTCCGCAGGAGTAGTAGGCAGTCTCATCCGCCCGAGAGGTACTACGGTTTTCTCATTGACGGGGATAGAGAGGACTGCATCCTAGATTGTGATGAGCCTACTAGCTTCCAGCAAGCCATTCAGAGCGTCGACTCGGTAAAATGGCTGGATGCAATGCGGACCGAGATGGAGTCCATGTACACCAACAAAGTATGGACGTTGGACATTGCTCCAGACGGGGTAAAACCCGTAGGATGCAAGTGGATCTTCAAAAGGAAGATTGGTGTAGATGGACAGGTTGAGACCTATAAAGCTAGACTGGTAGCAAAGGGTTTTCGTCAGCGACCTGGTTTGGACTATGACGAAACCTTTTCTCCAGTAGCTATGCTGAAATCCATTCGGATCCTTCTTGCCATCGCTGCTTTCCACGATTATGAGATTTGGCAGATGGACGTAAAGACAGCTTTTCTAAATGGTCATTTAGAGGAGTGTGTCTATATGGACCAGCCATAGGGTTTCATTCAGGGTGGGAGCAGCGGAAAGGTGTGCAAGTTGCTCAAGTCCATTTATGGACTCAAGCAGGCATCGCGGAGTTGGAACATCTGCTTTGATGAGACGGTCAAAGAATTTGGCTTTATCAAAAATCCAGATGAACCATGCATCTATTGTAGATTTGTAGCGAGAACTGTAGTATTCCTCGTTTTATACGTGGATGACATTCTCTTAATAGGAAATGACATTCCTATGCTACAATCTGTCAAGGGGTTCTTGTCACACAGGTTCTCCATGAAAGACCTGGGTGATGCCTCATACATTCTGGGTATCCGGATCTACCGTGACAGATCCAAGAGGATATTAGGACTCTCACAGTCCAGGTACATCGACACCATACTGAAGAGATTCAGTATGGAAGATTCCAAGCGCGGTAATCTACCGGCTTGTCACGGGATCACCCTCTCCAAAGAGATGTCTCCCAAGACTGATTTGGAGAGGGATCGCATGTCTATTATACCCTACGCTTCTGCGGTAGGCTCTATAATGTATGCGATGTTGTGTACCAGACCGGATGTGGCTTATGCACTGAGTGTGGTAAGCAGGTATCAGTCAAACCCTGGGGAGAAACATTGGATAGCAGTAAAGAACATTCTCAAGTACCTGAGAAGGACTAAGGAGATGTTCTTGGTGTATGGCGGAAAAGACCTGCAGATTGAGGCCTTTGCTGACTCCAGCTTCCAGAGTGACAAGGATGATTCCAAGTCCATGTCGGGTTTTGTCTTTACCCTCAATGGAGGGGCGGTGTGTTGGAAGAGCTCCAAACAGGAAACCGTTGCTGACTCGACTATGGAAGCGGAATACAACGCTGCATCTGATGCCGCAAAAGAAGCTGTCTGGATGAGGAAGTTCTTGAAAGAACTTCAGGTGGTTCTGTCCATTGTTGACCCAATACCTCTGTATTGCGACAACAACGGGACTATAGATTTAGCGAAGGAACCCAGGTCCCATCAGAAATCCAGACACATCTTAAGGCGGTATCACCTGATCAGGGAGATTGTGGATCGCCAGGAGATCGAGGTCCGGAGAGTTGCATCAGAGGATAATACAGCAGATCCATTCACCAAGGCCTTGCCCCAGACTCAGTTCGAGCGCCTGATCGAGATGATAGGTCTTCGATACGCCAGTACATGGCCTTAGTGCAAGTGGGAGATTGTTAGTGTATATGCCCTAGAGGCCATTACTGTATCATACTAGTTTGTATATTACTTAATGGACTTGGGATATTCACAGTTGTATATACAATCTTGCTCGAAATGGTAGTATGCTACTTGGTTTGTCTCTGCTTTAATATGTGCATGTGTTTCTTTTAGCATATTGCAGGTATACATATTAGTAGAGCCCTTAGGATCTTTGCTTGATTACCAGCGTTGTGATGGCGCTCGCACTCGTGGGAGCTGGGTAATCTATAAGCACATCCTTATACAGGTCCCTGGTCGTTGGACTATCGAGACAGGGCATCGATACTCCGAAGTAGACTAGCGTATGCGCTTCTCATCCCAGTGTGGGAGACGGTCTGTCCCACAGCCGTTAGTACATCATACTTGGGATAGTATGCGGGTGCTCGTTAGGTTACGAGTACACTGGACAGGACTCGTCGGGAACTGTTGGTTGGTAATATACCTATCGTCAGTTATCAGTTCCCAGGTGACATGACTACAGCTTAGTCCGCTGACTTGACACTGTCACTTCGCCTCGAGTGTGTTCCCACTGCACTTTGATTACTACCCTACCACGGCTCAGATGAGTCGTGCAAACAGGTAGTTTTTGGGTGCAGTCCCGAAGCACTTGGAGGCAGTGACGGTTAGACAGGATTCGTCTCTCCCGGTATTGGGGGTTGACATCGCGCTGTGTCCAGGAGAGCCATTACACGAGTAGTCCCTGGCCAGGGCAAGCGAGATATACTGGTAGGCTTCCAGTGTTATCTCAGGGTGTTTTGGGCTACACTCCGACACGACTTGTACCGCTATTAGGGGACTGACGTTCACCGCCCCCCTAGGCCCGCCATGCGATGTATCAGACGAACAGACCGGACTGTACGGAGACTGTCACATACAGGCTCAGTAGGAGTGCAGATGGGGTTCACCTCGTCAGTCTTCTTATCGACATCTACCTGGGGACCGTTACGTACAGCTAGTGCCGCTTGCGGTCTGTGGTTAAACCCACTGCCAGCGTAGTGTCGAGTCTTTAGAGTCCCACACAGAGAGCTATTCGCCTTTAGGCAAAACGAGTAGAGGTCGCATGGTTTTGCGACAGGGTTCGTTCGCATCCGCGCACTTGTGCACGGTTGCTGTCCGGACAGTTTATACTAGCGGGCTTTGGTTTAAGCCGGATCCTAGTATATGATTTGAGATTGGTTTTTCTCATTGTGTTCGTGTTCCTCGGATCACGAATGCGGGTGCGTATGCACGGTTGCTTGAGGTTGAGGGAGAGGACCTAGTTTAGGGTTAATGACTATTGTCATTTTATTAACTGTTGGGGTAAAAATTTACACCCCGGTTGACCAAGTCAAAATCCAAGTCAACCCCAAGCCAAGTGGGCCCAAGCCCAGACCCAGTGGGCCCATGCCCGGGTCGAGCCCGAACATGAAGCGGCCGGCCTCCCCCCATGCCAAGATATAAATTTTGTAATAAATAATTTTGTTGCATTTTCTTTTATTTTATTTTCGGATAAATGTAAGAAAAATAGGCATAAAGCCAAATTTTTGTAAAGCCCATGGCTTATGTGCAAAAAGAAATGGCACATGGGCCATGAAATAGGCAAAATGCCATTTTATGAAGCCCAAGGGGCTATATGTAAAGTGTATAGCCTATAAAGGCAAGATAATGAAAATATCTCATAACTTTTTCTCTCTCCAAAAAAGTTTCAGAGCTGAGCTCTTTCCTCCTTCTTCAAGGTTCCAAAACCTTCTTCTTTCTTTTGAATTAAATCAAGAGTTTTACTCTTCCTTTTTCAAAACTAAATAGTTTTTCACCACAAAACCCACAAAGGGGAACTTGGATCTGTCATCAGATCTTAAAAAGGAGAGATTTTGAGATTTCACATCTCTTGATCTTCAAGATCCAGCAAGCAACAGGAGGAAGAAGAAGAACATCTTTCACTAAACCCCCCCCAAAAAAAAGAGAAGAAAAAAAAAAAACAACACATTCAGGAGTTCAACTCCTCTCTGATTTCTCTTCTGAGAAATTTTTTTAGGTTAAAAGCCTGTTGTGCCTCACCTGCGCGCCTGCGCAAGTGCGCAAGTCGCCCGCGTGCCGACACGTGGCGCGCGCGCCTGCGCAAGTGCGCAAGTCGCCCGCGTGCCGACACGTGGCGCGCGCGCCTGCGCAAGTGCGCAAGTCGCCCGCGTGCCGACACGTGGCGCGCGCGCTTGCGCAACTGCGCAAGTGCGCAAGTCGCCCGCGTGCCGACACGTGGCGCGCGCTTGCGCAACTGCGCAAGTGCGCAAGTCGCCCGCGTGCCGACACGTGGCGCGCGCGCTTGCGCACCTGCGCAAGTGCGCAAGGCGCCCGCGTGCCGACACGTGGCGCGCGCGCTTGCGCAACTGCGCAAGTGCGCAAGTCGCCCGCGTGCCGACACGTGGCGCGCGCGCTTGCGCAACTGCGCAAGTGCGCAAGTCGCCCGCCTGCCGACACGTGGCGTGCGCGCTTGCGCACCTGCGCATCCCTTGGATGTCTTTTCCCCCTCTTTTTGTGTACATATATACATATATACATATGTATATAAATTTATACATACACGTACTCCACGACACTGTCCCTGTTAGAAAAAAATTTCTAACGGGGCGCTGCCCCGCACCCCGCAAGGGGGCTGCTAGCCCCCTTGACCCCCAGCCCGCTATCCGGGTAGCGGGACCCCCGTAAAAACTCTGCGTGGCTCCCGATATATCCAAAACCCCTTTCAAAACACACGCACACTGCACATTGAGTTCGCATGACCAGTTTAACCCGTTAATCGGAGGTTCCCTCGCCCCAAAGGCGATGGGTAATTAACGGCAGCTTAGTCCGCGGCTGCCGGAGATTCGGATCCCCACAATCATTAAACCCCGGCATACCCTAGGCAGGGGGAATCTGTAGTACGCCTGACAAGCGCTCGCGTATTCCCATCTCACTGGGGTGACGAAAAACACCCTACAGATTCTGGCACGCCCGGTGGGACCCTATCTCTCCTCCCATATTTCGGGTTAAACGTTCATGCGAACTCAGTCAATATACATATCGATTGCCTATACTGAAATGATGTTTTCTTTTCATGCAGCAATCAACTTTTAACGACAATGTCTCCCCAGACGAATTCAGCTTCCAACGGCACCCCGATTCTGTACGTGGTCAAGATCAACGCTCGTGTGGTTCTCCCCGCAAGCCTCAGTCGACAGTGGGAGGAACCGCCCCGCCAGTTCGGCTCCGTCATCATCTACCCTGCCGGAAGCGCTCATCTGGCGGAGATCCCGGCGGAACAGGTGGCCAAGCCGGTCTCAAGGGGTAAGAGGCCAAATGTCGTGATCGCCAAGGCACCACAACCGAAACTTAAGATGGTGTCTGAACGAGTCCCTGGCGCTCTAGCTGGGGGCAAGACATCCGATGTGAAGGGCAACATTAAAAGTTGCGGACGAGCTCAGGCCATAACTCTAACAAATGCACAATTGGGCGTATCTCCAAGGCCCTCCATCAACCGGTCCGCGGCATCTTCCCAAAAAGCCGAAGTCTGCCAGGTGCTTAGAACAGAAAAGTTAAGGCAGCAGCGGCTCAGGTATCGAGCCAACAAGAGGGCCAAGGCTTCGGCCAAATGGAATCGTGCGAAGTTCCAAGTGCAGGGTTGCCCGGCGACGACGGCCGAGTCGGACGTAAGAATTAGCAATTCCTTCGAGCCCCTGAAGTGGGTTCAGAAAAATGCCATGACCGCCAGAATCAAGAAGACAGCGGTCCGAACAGTGCCACAAAGAGACGTGTCCCGGCCCCAACAGAAAAAGTATGACACTGTCTCTTCAAGAGTCTATCAAGCACTCTGTGCCGCGCGAAAGCAGCGGGGCAAACCCAGAAAAGAAGCGCCAGCACCATTCAAGAACTTGGTTAGGCCGGCCGCCTTCAATCGACTACCGGCTACCGAAGCAAGCGGGTCAAGACAGCGATCCGTGAAATCAGCTGCCAATGATAGAAAGACGGCCGGATATATCGTCCATACGGTCTATATGGCGGGCGGGCGCCCTAGCGACAACCTTCGCAGCAAAAGCAAGGACGGGGCCACCACATCCCAAGCCCAATCTAGCCTGAATGTGGTTGCCGCCGCCCAAGAACAGCCGCCCCTGCTGGATGAAGAAGACCCTCTCGATGAGGATGATAGGCAGATAGACCCCTCGATCCATGCAGAGTTGAGCTCGGACAGCGAGGAAGAGCCGACTTTCCGCCCTAGGACCGCGGAGCAAGAGCTGCTTCAAGAACTTCGAAAACAGCTCAGGAGCAAAGATAAAGAGATGGCCAAGCTCTATTCAAAGATTGACGACTTAACGAACGTGGTGATGCAGCTTACGGCTCAAATTGCTCGAGCGCCTCCTAATCAAGCACAAGCCGCTACTAATCAGCCGGGTGATGACAATCCGAGGCAGCCAATGCCTGTTCCTTTGGGACCAAGACTGGTCGAGCCGAATGAAAGCCGGCTACATTCTGCTTCTGGGGACGCCTTGGCCCCAGATAGCACTATCCCGCTAACACAGGATCGGATAATGGATTTGGTCACCAGCAAGGTTAAAACATTGGTGGCCGAAGCTGAAGCTCAGAAAGAAATCGGCAGTAGTGGGCGGCCATATCCCGCGCAGTACGATCTGATTGAGTTCCCAAGCGGCTACGTCATTCCTAAGTTCGGAAGATTTGATGGAACGGGGAATGCAAATCAGCACATTGCCCACTTCAAAGCATCATGCGGAAATACAGGGGGCAATGACGCGCTCCTTCTTCGTCAATTTGTCAACAGCCTGACCGGTGTCGCTTTTGACTGGTACGCGAGCATACCAGACGGGTCCGTCATTACCTTTGCCCAAATGGAGTCTCTGTTCCGGCAAAGATTCATGAGCGTCAGTGATAAAATCTCCATTGCCGACCTTGTAAGGACCAAGCCGGGGAAGAATGAAAGCAACACTGACTTTATCGCCCGATGGCGTAATCTCACGGTCAAGTGCGAACCGCCGCTGGAGCAGGACCAGTCCGTCAGCCTTCTTATTGGGAACCTCAGCAATTGGATGGTCCCATTCTTGTGTACAGCGGGCCTCAAGACATTTCAGGAGCTAACCAAGAAAGTCCAAATGCTGGAACGCTCGAAGCAAGAGTCCCCGCCAGACTCTCAGAGAGACAAAACCTGGAAAAGCAAGCGGGACGACAACCGTAGAAGCGGGAGTTCCAGCAGTACCAATGTCTTCAATGCCTCCGACAATGAAGAAAAGCGAAGGGCGGGCGAATCCAAAACCAACCGGTCTCGAAAGCCATTGCTGGGAGGAGATGGGCCTTCCCTAGAGGAGAAAAAGAACAAGGTTTACTCTTTCAGAAGGGACAAGGTCCGCAAGATATTTAAAGATGCCTTGAACAATGGCCTACAACTGCCGGAGTCGAAAAGACCCCAAGAAGCAAAAATGACCGACAATCCCCTGTATTGCCCGTACCACCGAGTAGTGAGCCATGCGATCGAGGATTGCTATATCTTCAAGGACTGGGTCGAGAAGCAGTACAAGGCTGGAGAGATCGAGCTGTCCAAAAGCGTGTTGGTTAACAATCAAGTTGCAACCTCCAACTTTATACAGACGGAAGCTGAAGCCTTCTGGGAGAAGACAGCCGAACCCGCTGCCCTGACAAACGAAACTGACTCATCGCGGCCTCCGTGGAGTACGCACATATCTAATAAGACGAAGAAGATGATAAAGCTACTTCGGAAAGAACCCAGGATGGAATGGGAAGGACAGAAGAAGCCTACCAGTCCAGCTGCCAATGCGGCTCCATCAGGCTCAAAATCCAAGAAGCTCAAGAAGAAGAAAAGTGCAGCTCGGCGCGAAAAAGAGTCTGTAGGGAGATCGACCATTCAAAAATATATTGATTCCCTCGAAGAATATGAACAAAAGGAAAGAACATTGATTCAATTGAAGGAGTTCTTCCCTGTACAAGCGGCTGAAATTCTGGAGGAGTTAGAAGAAGACTCCAATGAAGAAATTCCAGTAGTAACTTGCTACGCCATCCATCTTGGCAGCGACTCTGAGGATGATCTCTGTTTTCCGGAAGAGGACGAGGAGCTCACCACAAAGGCCAATCAAATCCAGCTCAGAAGCGGCAGGGCTCTACCGCAAAATCAGGGCAACGCCCCAAAAGGGAAGGAAAAACATGTCGCTAATGAAGAAGATGGCAGAGAACCGGCTGATGAAAACATAAGTCCTTCCTCGGTGGACTATAATGTCTTGGCGCATCTCCGGAAGCTTCCGTCTCTCCTGAGCATCTATGATGCCTTGGTCCTATCTAAGGAGCTTAGAGATGTTCTCATTCACGCTCTACAAAACCCCGAGCGGTATCAGGCTCACTTTGCGGAAATTAATATGAAAGAAGCCCAGCACGCTTTGCATGCCGCCGCAGTCACATTTAAGGATGAAGACTTGCTACTGGGAACGGCTGAGCATAATCGGCCGCTTTACGTGACCGGGTACAGCGACGGAGATCGAATTAATCGTATATTGATTGATCCGGGGTCCTCAGTGAACATCATGAACTTGCGAACTCTGAAGAGTTTGTCAATGGATGTCCGACACCTGTCAAGGGAAAGGATTGTCATTCAAGGCTTCAACCAAAATTGCCAGCAAGTTCTGGGGTCTATAGCTTTGCCAATCAAATTTGGGGATCTGCAAACTGAAGCTAAGATATACGTGATCGACGCCGACACGTCTTATAAGATTCTCTTGGGGCGGCCGTGGCTCCACGATTACGGCATCATTCCGTCAACTCTCCATCAATGCATGAAGTACACTAAAAATGGCGAAGAAAGACGCATTGACGGAGACATCCAGCCGTTCGGTGTGCATGAAGTCCGATATGAAGATTCTCGGTACTTTACGAACCACCAAAATGCTAAGCCACAATTGACTGAGGATAGAACGGCCCCAAGACTCAAAAGCAAATCTGCGCCGGCTATCACTTTCAAAAGCAAAAATACCCAAGTGCGCCCGCATTTCGGCAGCGACTCTGATGAGTCCGACGCTGGAAGCCCGTCCTTCCGCAAAACTCGCCCTCATTTCGGCAGCGATACGGACGAATCTGTTACTGAAGGCCCATCTAGCAGCAAAGTCCGCCCTCATCTTGGCAGTGACACTGAAGAGTCAGAGGAGGAGGACCTGTCGTGCAACAGCGGTGCAGATTGGAACCCCACGCAACAAGCGAAACTACGAGAGACCTTCGAAGTTGCAGAAGGGTCCCTAGCCGTTACAAGGGTACCAGAGCAAATGTGCAAAGAGCTCGATGCATTATCAATCTCCACCGTGGACCAACTGAAAACTTTCTACGTTCCCGGGAGAAAAAGTGGACAGAAGGGCATCTTGTTTTATGGGTCAAACCCCGTTGTACACCCGGACGACCTTTCTGTCGCGTGCCTTCCCTATGAGAGAGGCATAAGAGCCGTCCTCAATCCCAGATACTATGCGCCCGAGATGCGGGAATACTTTAAGAAGTGCGGATGCCGGTTATATCAAACGGAGTCCGAAGCAAAGTTTTACGAAGGGCTATGGTATCCTCCCCAGGTCCGAGCACTCATTGATGGACGGATTCCAGATAGACGGGGCATAGGCTACATTCAACCTGATCCCAAAGCGTGCTACATGATCCATGTTGGTGAGGCCAGCGAAAGATCAAATGATGATGACGAGATAGCCGAGCCAGAAGAAGCTCCTCAAGAGCTCGAAGATGGCGGACAAGCAACCTTTGATGAGCTAACCGAGATTGACTTAGGAACGCCCGATAATCCAAGGCCGACCTACATCAGCTCACTCTTGTCGGAGGAAATGAAAGAGCAGATAATTGCCCTGCTGCGTGAGTTCGTCGACTGCTTCGCGTGGACGTACAAAGAAATGCCTGGCCTTTCCCCTGAGGTAGCCGTGCATAAGCTGGCTATATCTCCTGATGCTAAGCCAGTCAAACAAGCTCCTCGAAGAATGAGAAGGGAGTTGGAAGAAAAGGTCATCGAGGAAACCAAGAAGCTCATCGATGCCGGCTTCATTAGGGAAGAGAAATACGCAGACTGGATCGCATGCATAGTCCCAGTGAAGAAGAAAAATGGGCAGATCCGAGTTTGTGTCGATTTCAGGGACCTCAACAAGGCATGTCCTAAAGACGACTTCCCGCTACCGGTCATGGAAATGATGGTCGATGACACCTCAAATTACGAACTGTTCACCTTTATGGATGGCTCGTCTGGATATAATCAGATCAAGATGTCGCCTGAGGATGAGAAGCACACAGCATTTCGAACCCCGATCGGAATATATTGCTACAAGGTAATGCCATTCGGACTGAAGAACGCAGGTGCTACATATCAAAGGGCGATGACTAATATCTTTGATGACCTAATCCATAAAGTCGTCGAATGCTATGTTGATGATCTGGTCGTCAAGACTAAAGCCAAGGCCGATCATATCCAAGATCTCAGGACCGTTCTCACCAGACTGAGGGAATACGATCTGAAGATGAATCCTCTGAAGTGCGCTTTTGGCGTGTCATCGGGAAAATTCCTGGGCTTCATAGTCCGACATCGAGGGATCGAAGTTGACCCATCAAAGATAAAGGCCATCATGGAGATGCCCCCTCCGAAGAGTCTGACGCAGCTAAGATCTTTTCAAGGCAAGCTTGCTTATATACGGAGGTTTATCTCAAATTTATCAGGGAGATGTAGGCCCTTCTCAAAGCTCATGAAGAAAGGAGCTCCTTTTATCTGGGATGCCGAATGTCGAGCAGCGTTTGAAAGCATTAAACAATACTTGTTGCACCCTCCAATGCTGGCCGCTCCCATTCCGAATAAACCGCTGATCCTCTACACTGCCGCGCTGGACGAGTCACTCGGTGCGCTCCTTGCCCAGAATAATGAGGAAGGAAAAGAAAATGCCCTCTACTACCTCAGTCGAACTCTAGTCGGGGCGGAACACAACTACTCCCCAATCGAAAAGCAATGCCTGGCTCTGATATTTGCTGTGAAGAAGCTGAGGCACTATCTGCTCGCTCATCGGGTTATGCTGATCTCCAAGGTCGACCCGCTCAAACACTTGATGACCAAAGCAAGCCTAGCCGGCAGAATGGCAAGATGGGCTGTCATGCTACTTGAGTTTGACATAGTTTACACTCCTCAGAAAGCAGTAAAAGGGCAAGCTCTTGCAGACTTTCTCGCTGCTCATCCCATACCAGAAGGGTCGCCACTAAATTGTGAGTTACCCGACGAACAAGTGCTGCATCTCGAGAATGACGAGCCATGTTGGGAGCTCTACTTCGATGGAGCCTCGTCAATAAGGACCTCCAGTAAATCAAGCGTCCCGGAGATAAAAGCAGGGATAGGATTGGTGTTCATCACACCATCAATGGGAACCCTACGGCGTTCTTTCGCTCTCACCGAGCCTCGCACAAACAATGAGGCCGAGTATGAAGCTCTGATAGCTGGTTTGGAGCTTGCCGTAGAAATGGAAATCCGTCGGCTACGAGTCTACGGTGACTCCCAGCTTGTCGTCAACCAAGTAAGCGGCGACTATAAGATATACAAACCCGAGTTAGCTCGGTACAGAGGTCGAGTGGTGGAACTCATGAAACGGTTCACTCATATTGAACTAACGAGAGTCCTTAGAGCGTTGAACGGAAAGGCTGATGTACTCGCTCGCTTGGCCAAGGAGCTGGCTGATCCTGACATTGACGAAATTCTGATCACAGTCAGGAGCCGGCAAATCCTACCCCCTGTCTCTCTACGAGAAGAGGAAAGCGCGGAACAGAAGAGTAATCCCGCCGAAGAAGCTTCGATCGTCCAAGACGAGCCCGATTGGAGAGAACCCTTCATAGAGTACCTCCGATATGACAAGCTGCCCGAAGAAAAATCTGCGAGGATTCAGCTGAAGAAAAGAGCCCTCCGATACGTGTTTGTAAATGACACGTTATACCGCAGGTCATATGACCAACTCTGGCTCAGGTGTCTGTCATTGGCCGAAGCCCAAAAGGTCATGAAAGATGTCCACTCGGGCGTTTGCGGTGCTCATCAATCTGGCCCCAAGATGCGACTTCAAATCAAACGGCTTGGGTATTACTGGCCCACCATGATACGGGATTGCGGAGAGCATGCAAAGAAATGTTATATCTGCCAAATTCACGGTGATTTTATTCACAAGCATCCCAACCCATTGCATCCTACAGTGGCGTCGTGGCCCTTCGAAGTTTGGGGCACCGACATTGTTGGCCCAATTGATCCTCCGTCATCTAAAGGCCACCGGTTCATACTGGCCGCGACAGACTATTTCTCCAGATGGGCTGAAGCTGTCCCGCTAAAAGAAGTCAAGACAAAGGATATTCTGACATTCTTCCAGCATAATATTCTATACCGCTTCGGTACACCAAGAAGAATCATTTCTGACAACGGGCCTTCTTTCAAGAGCTTCAATGTATCAAGATTCGCTACTCAGCACAAGATAGACTGGAGGTATTCCTCCATCTATAATCCAAGAGCCAATGGGCTAGCCGAAGCCTTCAATAAGACTCTATGCAAGCTCCTGAGGAAAAATGCGTCAGCCAACAAGAGAGACTGGAATCTCAAGCTTCACGAGGCATTGTGGGCATATCGTACCACGCACCGTACTCCAACTCAGTCCACTCCATACTCATTGCTCTTCGGAGTGGAGGCGGTCCTCCCCCTCGAAGTTGAAGTTCCGAGCTTAAGAATGGCCGTCCAACATGAGTTGACGGAGGAAGAAAACGTGCTCCTTCGACTTGAAGAACTCGATGCCCTCGAAGAAAAGAGGCTCGCGGTGCAACAAAATCTGGAGCTATACCGAGCCCAAATGTCACGGGCTTATGACAAGATAACCCGTCTCCGCGCCTTCAAGAAAGGTGAATTGGTGTTGGTCCTCAAAAGACCGATTATCCCCAATCGACATGCCAAGGGAAAATTCGAGCCAAACTGGGAAGGACCATACGTCATCGAGAAAGTGTTTGACGGAGGATCCTACCAACTAATAAGTGCCGAGGGAGAAAGGCCCATGCCACCCATCAATGGCCGATATCTCAAGAAATACTACACGTGAATGCTCCAAGTCGCAGGCGAATTGAGCACATCAGCCCTACGGTCTGGATCAGACATCCTGCAAAACCGTATACAATCCCCGGGCGTAAATGACCCCTATTTCTCCCAAATCCTGCCGGTGAGACTACTTTTAAAGTCCCACCAGCGGCAAAAAAAAAAGAAAGAAATAATAAAAGAAATAAACGGTATGTCCGCAAGCAAAATGGGCACGGATGAAAACCCGAAAGGGCTCCGTGAGTAAAAACAGCAGGACTACCGGCGAGTCTGTGAAAACCCGAAAGGGCGCAAACTCGTGAAAAGAGATGAAACACACTCACAAAGTCCTCTCGACCTTGTGAGGAGAAAACCCCTGCGTGAGATCTTTACGACTCACAAAGGAGCGACACACTTAGGAATCCTCACGATTCCTAAGGAGAAAATACACCTGCGGGATCCTTACGACTCGTAGGGAGAAAATGCTTTTATGGGACCCTCACGGCCCATAAAATTGAAAAGCCTTAGGTGGTAGGGACCCAAACCTATCTCCTAAGCCATCGTTCCCCAACGGGCAACGGCAAATGATGATTCGCTCCTGGCATTTCGCTTCAGTGTTAGCGGTGCTGATGCCGACCGAAAACCCAAATCCCAAGTCCTCCCGAGGCAAATGATGAGTTGCTCCTGGCATTATTCCAGTGCAGCAATGCTGATGCCAAACAAGATCCAAATTCTAAGTCCCCAAACGGCGAATGATGAGTCGCTCCTGGTACCATATTCCAGTGCAGCGATGCAGACGCCAACCAAAATCCAATTTCTCAAAATTCTCCCAGCCCTACGGTTGGTCCCCAAGTTGACTACCGTATACAATCCACGGGCTCAATTAATTCTCGTCATACCCATGCCCCACCACAATTACCAATTACGCGGCTGGTCTCCGCCTTTGGGAATGATGCTCCATTGATAAGACCCACTCATGTGTCCTCACGATATATGAGGAGAACAAACCTTTGTGGGATCCTTACGACTCATAAAGGAAAAACACACTTAGGAGTCCTCACGACTCCTAAGGAGAAAATACACCTGCGGGATCCTTACGACTCGTAGGGAGAAAATGCTTTTATGGGACCCTCACGGCCCATAAAATTGAAAAGCCTTAGGCGATAGGGATCTAAACCTGTCTCCTAAGCCATCGCTCCCCAATCCCCAAATGGCGAATGATGAGTCGCTCCTGGTACCATATTCCAGTGCAGCGATGCAGACGCCAAATAAATTCCAAATCCCATACCCCAACGGCGAATGATGAGTCGCTCCTGGTACCATATTCCAGTGCAGCGATGCAGACGCCGACAAAGTCCCAAAATTTTTTCGGCCCTACGGTCTGGATCATACATCCTGCAAAACCGTATACAATCCACGGGCGTAAAACAATTCCAATTTCTCCCAAATCCTCCCGGGGAAAATGATGAGTTGCTCCTGGCATTATTCCAGTGCAGCAATGCAGATGCTAAACAAAAACCAAAATCCCAAAATCCTCTCCATGACAGATGATGATTCGCTCCTGGTACCATATTCCAGTATAGCGATGCTGATGTCAACCCAAATCAAAATCAACAGGTCAACTTCCACTCCGACACCGCGGAAAGCGGGGCGAGTCAGAATCCAATCTCGACACCGCAAGAAGCGGAGCAAGTCAAGTCTACCCCTGACACTGCAAAAAGCAGAGCAAGTCAAACCAAGCACCGACCGTCCAAGTCGCTAAAATGGCAGTAACGACCGTCCACGTCGCTAAAAGGGCAGCACCGACCGTCCAAGTCGCAAAAAGGGCAGAACCGACCGTCCAAGTCGCTAAAATGGCAGCAACGACCGTCCACGTCGCTAAAAGGGCAGCACCGACCGTCCAAGTCGCAAAAAGGGCAGAACCGACCGTCCAAGTCGCTAAAATGGCAGCAACGACCGTCCACGTCGCTAAAAGGGCAGCACCGACCGTCCAAGTCGCAAAAAGGGCAACACCGACCGTCCACGTCGCTAAAAGGGCAGCACCGACCGTCCACGTCGCTAAAAGGGCAGCACCGACCGTCCAAGTCGCAAAAAGGGCAGCACCGACCGTCCACGTCGCTAAAAGGGCAGCACCGACCGTCCAAGTCGCAAAAAGGGCAGCACCGACCGTCCACGTCGCTAAAAGGGCAGCACCGACCGTCCAAGTCGCAAAAAGGGCAGCACCGACCGTCCACGTCGCTAAAAGGGCAGCACCGACCGTCCACGTCGCTAAAAGGGCAGCACCGACCGTCCAAGTCGCAAAAAGGGCAGCACCGACCGTCCACGTCGCTAAAAGGGCAGCACCGACCGTCCAAGTCGCAAAAAGGGCAGCACCGACCGTCCAAGTCGCAAAAAGGGCAGCACCGACCGTCCAAGTCGCTAAAAGGGCAGCACCGACCGTCCAAGTCGCAAAAAGGGCAGCGCAGGATTCCTACAAAGCGGGAACCAGATCACTCCGGCCAGGGAAAACGTCTATCACAAACACTCTGTCTCGGATACATGTCAAGCAACGACCGTCCATGTCGTAAAAAGGGCAGTGCCAGCTTCCCAAAAAGCGGGGACCAAATCAAGTCGCCTCCACGTGAAAGAAGATCCATCAATTTCATGCACACGACCCACATATGTGGTGTGCATTTATTGATGGGGGGCAATTTGTTGGGGTAAAAATTTACACCCCGGTTGACCAAGTCAAAATCCAAGTCAACCCCAAGCCAAGTGGGCCCAAGCCCAGACCCAGTGGGCCCATGCCCGGGTCGAGCCCGAACATGAAGCGGCCGGCCTCCCCCCATGCCAAGATATAAATTTTGTAATAAATAATTTTGTTGCATTTTCTTTTATTTTATTTTCGGATAAATGTAAGAAAAATAGGCATAAAGCCAAATTTTTGTAAAGCCCATGGCTTATGTGCAAAAAGAAATGGCACATGGGCCATGAAATAGGCAAAATGCCATTTTATGAAGCCCAAGGGGCTATATGTAAAGTGTATAGCCTATAAAGGCAAGATAATGAAAATATCTCATAACTTTTTCTCTCTCCAAAAAAGTTTCAGAGCTGAGCTCTTTCCTCCTTCTTCAAGGTTCCAAAACCTTCTTCTTTCTTTTGAATTAAATCAAGAGTTTTACTCTTCCTTTTTCAAAACTAAATAGTTTTTCACCACAAAACCCACAAAGGGGAACTTGGATCTGTCATCAGATCTTAAAAAGGAGAGATTTTGAGATTTCACATCTCTTGATCTTCAAGATCCAGCAAGCAACAGGAGGAAGAAGAAGAACATCTTTCACTAAACCCCCCCCAAAAAAAAAAGAGAAGAAAAAAAAAAAACAACACATTCAGGAGTTCAACTCCTCTCTGATTTCTCTTCTGAGAAATTTTTTTAGGTTAAAAGCCTGTTGTGCCTCACCTGCGCGCCTGCGCAAGTGCGCAAGTCGCCCGCGTGCCGACACGTGGCGCGCGCGCCTGCGCAAGTGCGCAAGTCGCCCGCGTGCCGACACGTGGCGCGCGCGCCTGCGCAACTGCGCAAGTGCGCAAGTCGCCCGCGTGCCGACACGTGGCGCGCGCGCTTGCGCACCTGCACAAGTGCGCAAGGTGCCCGCGTGCCGACACGTGGCGCGCGCGCTTGCGCAACTGCGCAAGTGCGCAAGTCGCCCGCGTGCCGACACGTGGCGCGCGCGCTTGCGCAACTGCGCAAGTGCGCAAGTCGCCCGCCTGCCGACACGTGGCGTGCGCGCTTGCGCACCTGCGCATCCCTTGGATGTCTTTTCCCCCTCTTTTTGTGTACATATATACATATATACATATGTATATAAATTTATACATACACGTACTCCACGACACTGTCCCTGTTAGAAAAAAATTTCTAACGGGGCGCTGCCCCGCACCCCGCAAGGGGGCTGCTAGCCCCCTTGACCCCCAGCCCGCTATCCGGGTAGCGGGACCCCCGTAAAAATTCTGCGTGGCTCCCGATATATCCAAAACCCCTTTCAAAACACACGCACACTGCACATTGAGTTCGCATGACCAGTTTAACCCGTTAATCGGAGGTTCCCTCGCCCCAAAGGCGATGGGTAATTAACGGCAGCTTAGTCCGCGGCTGCCGGAGATTCGGATCCCCACAATCATTAAACCCCGGCATACCCTAGGCAGGGGGAATCTGTAGTACGCCTGACAAGCGCTCGCGTATTCCCATCTCACTGGGGTGACGAAAAACACCCTACATTAACCCTATTGTTTTTGTGTGTATTATTGTTAATTAATAATTAGCTTAATTATTGTGCATGGTTGTTGTTGTTGACATTTTGACTTCATTGACTTGTTGACCATGTTGACAAGTTTGACCATGATCATTTCATTTGGAAGATGCTCTTTGATCCTTGCAATTTGCATTAATAAGTGAAATGATAATGGTCACCTCTTGATTAAACCATGACAATTTTCTTGCTAATTAATTAATTAAAATAACACACACATATTAGTGAGAATGGCTCACTAATAATTCATTTCTATCATATCCTTTCTCTCTCTTGCTCATCCTCTCCCTCAAGCTCTCTCCCTCTCATGTGTTGAGAAACAAAAAAGCTTCAGAAAAACCTTCACTTGATCTTCTCTACTCACTTCTAGGGTTCAAGTCTTAGCATTTCTTGCACTCTAGTTACTCCTAGCTTGTAGTTGAAGCTAAAGGTCGAGGCTTTCGGGTGGATCGTTCTTTGACGGAAGAAGACAAGCAAGGTGAGGCCTTTCTACCATTCCGACGAGCAAGGAGAGAAGGAGTTCGAGCTTAAGGTATAACCTTTCTACAACTTAACTAGTTGTTAGTTTTCTTTAGCTAGCTTTAGTTTAGTAAAGATCCTCACAAGCCAGGTCCATGTTGCCTAAGTCATAAAAAATCCAATTTTTATTATGTTTTCCGCCTCCCCGTAAGGACCGGGGTGGGCAACGTGGACTTACAGGTAAGTGTTACCAGTAGTTTCTCGAATTGTTATAGACCTCATATCGACACGACTTATCGAGCTATTGGGGTCTGACGTTTACCACCCCTAGGCGAGATATGCGACATATCAGACGATCAGACCGGACTGTACGGTAGTGTTACTGGTTGGATTCACTGGAGTATGAGCGGGCTTGCTCGTCGATCTTCTGATCGCTCAATACCCGGGTGGCCGTTACGTTTAGCAGACCGCTTGCGGCTTGTGGGTGCTTAATATGATCATCACCTGCTGCCGGCGTATTGACGAGTCTTTAGAGTCCTACACAGAGGTTTCCTGGCTCAAGCGAAACGAAATAGGAGCGCATATGAGATATGTGCGGGACCGAGAATAATGCGTGTATGTGATACCGTATTTCATTCTCGCGATGAATGTATCGAATGGTTGTATGCGATATAACCTAGTTATCGATTCAAACGTTGATTCGATAAGACGATACATTGTGTACTAGTCGGTTGTGTGCGACATGACCGGATCATTGAATCAAGTGTTGATTTAATGATTTAATGCATAATTATATATTTGATATATTACTTTGCACTAACTAGTATTGGTTCACTTTAAAGGATTTTCTCACTTGGGTGTACAAGTTGTATATATGATATACTTTTTGTGCAAATGATTGTATCATGTTTGATGATACATGTTTACTTGGTTAAGTGTAAAGAATTAAACCATGGTTAAACTTATGATTAGGGTTTTTGTTTTCTTTTTCATTTATTTGTCTATTTATTCATTTTGGAAATTAAATGGAAAAGAGAAAAGAATGGTGGCTTCTTTTGTTGTTTAGTTAAAGCTTCATGAAGCTTTGACTTAGTCCACCATTCTTATCTCATCCTTAACCCTAACCATACCTTTCAACCATGATTAATTCTCTACACTAAACCATGGTTCTATGATGATAAGAATGGATTATTCTTTTATTTTAGAATTAACTTATCATATCATTTCTTCTTCTTCTTCCTTGAACTCAAGAAGAAAAAGCTTTCTTCATTAATGGTGAATTGAGCAAATGAGTGAGAAATCCAAAACTAAAGTCTACCCACTTCCTATTTCTTCATCCTCTACCTCTTGCTAAGTAGTAGAGTGTGTTTACTTCACAAGTTTTCTTGACTTGATGAAGTCGGAGCTTGATTTAGCGATGCCTCGACGTAGATCATCTTCGGCATGGACATCGACGACCTAGCTCGCCATTTCTACGACGAAGCGACACTAGAGCCCGGATTTTGATTTGGACAGCGGAGACGACTTCGTTGCGGAGCCGTGGAGGTGGAGCACCGGATCTACAAAGGTTGTATTTCCGTTAAACTTGTAGTTAAGTGTTAACTAGTTTCTATTTCGCCTAGACATCTAGCAAACGATCCGTACATTAGGGTTTCTCGGCACCGAATTTTTGAAATTGGCATGGTAGATGCCTTTAGAGACCTCACTAGGGTGCCCGGGAACCCTACAATGTGTTCACATGGGTATGGGACTATGTGTTCACATACGGATTGAGGATGATACTTGGGATTGAGCTGAGTCGATGAGATTCGATTTGAGGCCGTGAGATCGGTGATATAGCAGGGTTCGTATCTTAGATACGACATGACGTTGTAGCGGGTCCTTGACGTAGTGTTTCACACACGTCTATGCATACGTAGGCGGTATCAGTATGGTACTAGACGTAGATCAGTACCCCGATCATGATATTTGATAAAGAGGATACCAGGTGAATAGTATGATGAATGTGATATTGACCCGTACCCAGATTGGGATGCCGTACGACGGATTTACGTACGAGCTATATTGATGATTGATCCGCACTCTTGACTTGGGATGCCTGATTATAGATATGGTATCGGATATGATATTATTGAGGCGGGATCACCGACTATACATATACATGTATGTATATGTATCGACTCAGATGATATGCGGTTTCCTTACCTGTAGTTCAGCTTGTTAGTTCAGCCGTATAGTTTAGTGTAGTTGTTAGATTAGATTAGACTTCTTACCTATTTCAAAAACTAACGAATCGTAGGCATTTTTAAAGACAGCTCAAGGGAATCTACGGATATTTCAAAAACGACGTATCTTTTCATAAAAACACCGTAGCCCCTATTTTCAAAACCCCATGATTCGTGTTATTTCAAAAGGCACCATTCGTAGGACTTATATTAGATTATTACAGATTAGTTATCGTTGTGTCTAGTATTCAGCTCCCTCACATTATTGCTGTTCGCTCTGCCTCGCATATTTATTTTGCTGCATATTCCATTATTGATATCATGCTGTTAGGACACCAGCACCATTACCGATGATGCGTATGTACCACGTACATCTACTTGCCGGCTCACACACATCTTCATCGGTAATTGCCATGTCAGTACACTTTAGAGAATATAATTGCTTGACTTAGATTCTTAGCTGGTAGTTTTGACATGATATTAGTGTACTTCCCTTATATGCCATATTATGCATTGTAGTTATTACCTACCACTTCATGCATACTGTTATTCAGTTGTTCATGCCTAGTTCATTATCATTGACATATGCACTTGTGATGATTTCTTGAGATTTATGATATTTCTGGATTTCGGGGAAAGCCACAAAATTTACAACTTATGATCTTTTAAAATATAAAATGTTGCGGTTTTCTAGTGATGTAAAGTGTCGTCCACCATGAGTTTGCTGTGGGTTTGGAGATCCGTGTCGAGGAGTGGAGGAACCGTCACGGGTACATGGTGGGCCCGGTATGGTACCCCGGGGCAAGAGGAATGTGGTGTTGACGTTGAGCCTGGCTGGGAAGCACTACCTACCGGTGATATTACCCGACGCGTCGGATATCCGGAGGATACCGTCGTGGTCTTGAGATGGATGGTAGGGGCCGGTCCGGACTGACGGCGCCCTAGATATTGAGCTTGAGACATTGATATTTCGAGACAGTGAGATTTATGTTTTGTGTCGATGCTAGACACTGTTGATACTGATTTCATTATGATACCTCAGTTTAAAAATACGAAGGAAATCTCACTAAATTATGAAAATAGTTTCTTCATTTACATGTATTCTGTTTCATGCATTCATACCTCATTCATATGATATATTGCTACCTGAGGCACTGACACGGGCACATGAAATTATACTCGGGTTAGATATTACCCTAGTCATTGTTATAGGCTGCCTGTTATACTTATATTTGAGGATATATTATGATCATTGACCCTAGGATTGCGTTATTTATGCGATTTCTGTGCGTAGATGTTTTTCTATTCACGAGTTGGCAACTCACCCCCGTTGTGCCCCAGTTTCTTGCAGATTTGCCGTACAGGTTTCATTACGGCTTGCGGGCTCAGTTTCATTCGGGTGATTTGCTAGTAGGTGGGTTTACTTGTATCATACCCCCATTATATATCTTGTATATCATTATTCTGTTGTATCTAGAAGTTCCATCAACCAAACATGTATCTATTGAGATAGAGACCAGTGTTATTTATTCTTTCGACCTTAGAGTCGCTCGTTATATTTCTGGTGGTTTTGAGTTCCCTTTGAGTTTTTGATCCTCGCCGTTGGCGTTGTATATTATATTGCTTGTGTGGTTGTGACCGTCGATTGACGAAGAGCTAGCTCCCGCTTGGGGATGCCTTTTTTCTTGATTTCGTATACTATTCATGTTGTATCCCATTTGGGGGCCAGTATTTACAAAGGAGACTCTGCCGAAATTTTCAGTAAATTTTTGATGTTTTAAAAAAACCGCATAATTCGGCTTATGCTATTGAAATTACTTGTTTTAAGTTGGTTTTTCCTGCACTCTACTACTTTTCTTGGTTTGGATTTCTGGGTTTTCGGTTTACTTAGATTACGTACGCCTCGAGACGTTCGTAGTTTAAGTGCCGGTCATGTTCCGTACTTTCTGGTCGTGACAACATGTCAGATAAAGAAGAACCAGATAGCATACTATCATGTCGAGCAAGAATGCAAACTGAATATATATACATGTATAGATACATCCACTATCACATAATGGCCTCTACGGCATACATATATCCAACAATCTCCCACTTGCACTAAGGCCAGTTATTGGCGTATCTCATACCCAACATCTCAAAAAGTCGCTCATGCTGTGGCTGAGGGAGGGCCTTGGTGAGTGGATCCGCGGCGTTGTTCTTTGTGTCTACTCTCTTAATCTCGATCTCGCGGCGATTTACAATCTCCCGGATCAAATGAAAGCACCTCAGGATATGTCTGGACCGCTGATGGGATCTGGGCTCCTTGGCTAACGCCATTGCCCCATTATTGTCACAATACAAAGGTATTGGATCAATAATGGTTGGAACTACTCCTAGCTCCGAGACGAACTTCTTCATCCAGACGGCTTCCTTGGCGGCATCATTTGCAGCAATGTACTCAGCTTCCATCGTAGAGTCTGCAACGGTATCTTGTCTGGAACTCTTCCAACTTACCGCCCCTCCATTGAGGGTAAATACAAACCTTGAGATAGATTTGCTGTCATCCTTATCGCTCTGGAAGCTCGAATCGGTAAAGGCCTCCATTTGGAGATCTGTATTACCATATACCAAGAACAATTCTTTAGTCCTTCGTAAGTACTTAAGAATGTTCTTCACAGCTGTCCAGTGGTTCTCCCCTGGGTTGGATTGATACCTGCTTACGACACTAAGTGCATAAGCTACATCTGGGCGTGTACATAACATCGCATACATTATAGATCCTACTGCCGAAGCATAAGGTATAATGCTCATGCGAGCTCTCTCTTCATCGGTCTTTGGACAAGAATCCTTGGAGAGAGTGACTCCATGGCAAGCGGGTAAGGCACCCCGCTTGGAGTCTTCCATACTAAACCTTTTTAGGATGGTGTTGATGTACCTGGTTTGGGACAATCCCAATAACTTTTTGGATCTATCCCTATAGATCCTTATGCCCAGGATGTATGTGGCATCACCTAGGTCCTTCATGGAGAACCTCAGTGATAAGAATGATTTGACCGACTGTAGCATAGGAATATCATTTCCTATCAGAAAAATGTCATCCACGTACAATACGAGGAATATGACAGCTCTTCCTACAGCCTTCCTATAAACACAAGGTTCATCTGGATTTTTGATGAAATCAAACTCTTTGATAACATCATCGAAACAGATGTTCCAACTCCGAGATGCCTGCTTTAACCCATATATGGATTTAAGCAATCTACATGCTTTCTCGCTGCTCCCACTGTCAATGAAGCCCTCCGGCTGATCCATATAAACGCATTCTTCTAAATCTCCATTTAGAAATGCTGTTTTAACGTCCATCTGCCAGATTTCATAGTCGTAGTGAGCAGCAATAGCAAGTAGGATCCGAATGGATTTAAGCATGGCTACGGGCGAAAAATTTTCGTCATAGTCCAAACCTGGTCTTTGACGAAAACCTTTTGCCACAAGTCTTGCCTTATAGGTCTCTAACTGCCCATCCACACCAATCTTTCTTTTAAAGATCCATTTGCACCCTACAGGTTTTACCCCAGGGGGCACAACGTCCAAAGTCCATACTTTGTTGGTGTACATAGACTCCATTTCGGATCTCATGGCATCCAGCCACTTCACAGAGTCACCACTTGTGATAGCTTGCTGAAAACTGGTAGGATCATCATCTTCCATGATACAGTCTTCTCTGTCACCATCAATGAGGAAACCGTAGTACCTCTCCGGTGGGCGAGAAGTCCTACCAGACCTACGGAGTGGCCGAGGTTCTTCAGTTTCTGTTGCAACAGCCGGTTCAACCAAATCGTCATTTGTAGTTTGTGTCTCCAGAACCTCTTCCAGATCTACTACCTTGCTATCATCTTTATCTGTGAAAAACTCTTTTTCCAAGAATGTGGCATACTGAGAAACAAACACCTTTTGTTCCTCTTTGTGGTAGAACAGATATCCATAAGAATTCTTTGGATATCCCACAAAGTTACACATGACTGACCGTGTCTCGAGTTTGTCCGGATTCTGCTTTTTAACATAGGCCGGGCAACCCCAAATCTTAATTCTTTTAAGAGATGGTCTCTTCCCATTTCATATCTCATATGGCGTGGTAGACACGGCTTTGGTTGGAACCCTGTTTAGAAGAAACGCTGCAGTCTCCAATGCATGTCCCCAAAACGAGACTGGTAACTCAGCGCCACTCATCATGGACCGGACCATATCTAATAGGGTCCTATTCCGTCGTTCTGACACACCGTTGTGCTGTGGTGTGTAAGGAGGAGTGAGCTGAGAGAGAATCCCATTCTCTTTTAGGAAGTTTGCAAATTCTGTACTGAGATACTCTCCACCTCGATCTGATCGAAGCATCTTAATGCTCAAGCCGGTTTGTTTTTCTACTTCTTGTTTATATTCAATGAATTTCTCGAAAGCGTCGGACTTGTGCTTTAATAAAAATACATGACCGAATCTTGAGAAATCGTCAGTGAATGTAATGAAGTATGAAAAACCGCCTCTAGCCTGTGTAGACATAGGCCCACATACATCACTATGTATGAGGCCCAGGAGCTGAGTAGCTCTTTCTCCGTGTCCGGTAAACGGAGTTTTGGTCATTTTACCCTTGATACAAGACTGGCAAGTCGCATAAGATTTATATTCAAAAGAATTTAAATATCCATCTTTGTGTAACTTGTTTAGTCTTGTTTCGTTAATATGACCAAGTCTACAGTGCCAAAGAAAAGCTTCATTTAATTCTGAAAGTTTTCTTTTATTAGTGTGTTGTATACTGAAAACTGTGTGTTGATTTAGGACATATATTCCGTTATTAAGTGTACCATACCCAACCAACAATTGATTTAGGTGAATGTTCATAACATTGTTCTGCAACACAAAATTATACCCTTCATTGTCCAATAAAGAAACGGATATTATATTACATAGCATAGTTGGTACAAAATAACATGGATTCAAAATCAAAATACATCCAGATGGCAACCCCATGTGATACACTCCCACTGCGACTGTATGTACATTGGAACCATTTCCAACGCGGAGAGTATGGTCACCTGTCCTCAAAACCTTGCTATTTCTCAGCCCTTGCATAGAATTGCAAATGTGAGAACCTGAACCGGTATCTAATACCCAGGAAGCGGAGTTTATAGAAAAACAGTTTTCAGTCACAAACGCACCTGAAGCAGAAGCATCACCATGCTTCTTCTTGAGACTTAGGTAGTCCGTGCAGTTACGCTTCCAATGTCCTGTCTTGTGGCAATGAAAACACTCGCCTTTCCCCGGGTCTCCAGCTGTGGACTTTCCCTTTCCCTTCACCGTTTTGACTCCGCCCTTAGGATTAGTGGGTTTCTTCTTTTTCTTTCCCTTGGCCTTAGCATTCGGGCGAGAAGAAGAAGACTGTCCAATAGTCATAACGGGAGTCTTTGCAGACTTCATAGTGCTCTCTGCACTCCTTAACATATTAAGGAGTTCAGGGAGTTCCTTCTCCATGCCATGCATGTTAAAGTTCACTATGAACTGAGCAAAGGTGGAGGGGAGGGACTGCAGAATAATATCTATATATTGTTCATTGTCCATTGTCCATCCGAGGCCCTCAAGCTCTTCTATAAGAGCTATCATCTTCAAAACATGGTCTGCTACTGGTGTGCCAGGGGCCATCCGCATCTGAAACAGTTTCTTTGATGCTTCATATCGTAATACGCGGTACTGCTCCCCATACAACTCGTTTGTATGGAGCAATATCCCGTGAATGTCCATGTCCTCGTGCTGCTTTTGATGTGTGTTGTCCATCGATGTAAGCGCGAGGCATTTTGCCGTGGCACAGTCAGCGTCCCATGTCTTGCGGACTTCAATGTCCGCAACTGAGGACTTTGGGCCTGGGACGGGCGGGGCTGAAGCCGTGAGGACATATGATACTTTATCATAAGTCAAGGCGATCTTTAGATTCCTCAGCCAGTCTTTATATTATGTCCCATTCAGTTTGTTCTTATCTAGTAGAAGCTTAAGTCCAGTCATTGGTATCTGCCATTAAGAGAGAGAAAAGAATACACTCAGCGAAAGCTCTTGCACATATTAGATTGGTTTATTATCTTGTCTAATCGATGTTTCCCACTGCTTTTTATCAAGTTTTCTTTCAAACCTTAAAAAGAAAAACTAGCCAGGATTAATTACAGTCTACAACTTCGCTAACCGTTCAGCCAGGCCAGTGTCGGTACTTTGAGGGAGGTTCCCCGTGCTTTCGCACGGACCTAATTAGAGTAAACCTCGTTTTCCCAGAGGCGGAGCCCCGTTAACACCTTTCTAGACACCTAATGAGTTAGCTAATTGTAAACTGTAAAACTCTCCTAGGAGCAACTATTGCCCACAGTGGGATCGGGATCCAACCATCACATGGAAGGTATGCAATCTCATTGCAAATTTCAACACTTGAAATTCCCGATGTAATTTTTACCCCTAGTACTTATGACCTTAACTATGGTCAACAAATCATAAGTACCAGTCAAGTTCTACCCGTCATTTCTTGATCAATTAGACCCACCCATATGACCCTTAACTATGGTCAACAAAGTCGCATGAATGTCCTAATTAATCTGCATCATATGCAGTGTAGGAAGACATCACTTAGCTACCGTACACTACGCCTTAACTAAAGTCAACAAACGTAGCACGAATACTAAGTACTCTACTTCCTAAAATGACGGAGGGTTGCGAATGATTTTTAAGAAAATCTTTAACGCTTTGAACTTGATATCGTTGTAGAATCAAACAATTTTCAAAAGGAGTGGCTTAGGCTCCGCAGTTTTGAAATGTAGCTTTTTCATAAATAGCCGAGTAGTTTTTAAATCCGATTCTACAACATCTTTTAGGTTTATTTTCTTTACATTAATCACATTAATGTAATCCCATCATTTAAGTCCTAAAGCCAATCACAGAAAAGAAACGAAAATAACACGTACGCTTATGCCATCCGCATTCGCCGCAATGTTCCGTTATGCACCGTTAGGTTACTTAACTAACGGCATACCGGGACGGGACTAGCGCGGATGTAAAACATAAGCAACGTCTAATATATATCATATATATAATATGTCATTCGTCTCAGATATCACAGAACACAGGCAGCAGAAACATAGATATAACGTGGGATATCCTAGGACGTCCGTATTTAGTATTTAGCCAGAATAGAAAATACGGATTCCACAGTCGCGATGAATAGCCAAGCCCACACCCTGGACCCCTACGAGAGCGGCAAGTGACCCTACCAATCCTGGAGTTTAGGAGACCCGGTCTTGACTCCTCGAGATGACCTCCCACTGAACCCCAGAACCCGGTCACCTGTGCTCTCCTCCTTGGGTCCATCCTAATGCGGAAAAGTAAATAATATACAACACTGGTGACACAACCGCAACCTGGAAGTGCCCCAAATATAAGAATATTACAAATATTACATTTGAATTTACATGAATGAAAATATAAAACTCTCATCTCACAAAAACCCCCCGGCTATTCGATCGCGACAATCCTACACATCATACCTCAGCAACACATAACATCAACGTAAGTAAGTATGCGTACCCCGATTGTCGTTGACGTATAGCAACGAAACCAGCGATATCTAACATACTACACTTACGGTCACTGAAAAGAAAGTGTAAAACTACAATATTTGGAATCCAGATTCTCTTAAGACATCATAAAAGCGAAATATCACATATTTCGTATTTCATGCCTAAACCATATGAATTCCACATATTGTATCGCATTCCAGACAAAACAGACAGTATTAAAGTTTTCGAACGAACAATCAAGCACCCAAGATTCACTAAAGCTCAACACTTGAGCAGGGTTCAAAAGATCCGGAGTGTGACACAGTAGTGGTGGTACAGCCGTAGAAGGGTCAAGCCAACGCCTCACATGTGGCACGCCGTACTGCCCCAAACCCTAGGGTTCAAAGGGCAGTTCGAGACGGTCACATAATCGAGTTATGGTTTGTTGTCTTCTAGAGGGACCACCGCAAAAAGACTTGCACGTATCTCCAAACTATTTAAACCCCGTGAATATTGAGTAAATGATATTCGTTCAAACACTTCAATACTTTCTAGTTTACCCGGAAAAGAAAACGAAATGAAAATTCCGATCGAAACCACGAGTTCAGAACCACCTCCAGAATTTTCCAACAGCAAATTCAGATTAAACATACTCAAAATACACTATAGCAGGTCAGGAAAAATACTGTGCAAAATGGAGTAAACGACCCCCTCTTATGGCCGCGGAACCGCAGCCTAAGCCTGCTTAGGCCGCGTTTCCGTGGTCAAATGTACTGTTCATGGCCACGAATTTTCCAGATTGTCTTATTTTTACCTGCTCTATTTTTTGAGAATTTTTAATTCTGAAAAAAGTCAGTTTTTAAAAAATTTCCAGAGAGTGTCCCGTAAATGCGTATTTTGGTTCGATCGGACTTTTTACTTCGCAAAAAGGTCGCCTAATGTTCTAGGTCGGCTCTGATACCAATGTAAGTATAGTATAGCACCCTATAGAAGAGTTTTGTAGCATCACATGTCCCAAAGTTTCAATTTTTTAAGGTGCTAAACTAACATGCAAGGGGATCGATCCTAGAAATTAGGGTTATAAAACTATAAGCAAGTAAAGATTAGGGTTTGAAGGCTACAACCTTTGTAGCTCCCGTTTTTGCTTCACTCCTTAGGCTCTTTGGGTGTTGGAAGAAGGTCTTCTTGTTGTCCTCCTACGTCCACGACGATCCTCCCGGAGTTTCCCGTCCAAGCTAGCAACTTTGGAAAAACCAAGAGAACACTCTAATCAAGTCGGCTAAACTTGATTAGAATGATGTTGTGGCTATGGATCTCACTTCAAAATCCTATTTTTATGAGTATTTTACTCTCTTATAAGAACTAGAGAGCAAAGCATGGAGGTTGATGAAGATGGTGGAAGAAGAGAATGAATTATCTTATGAAAGAGAAAAGAAAAATGACTATATATATTTTTCTTTCTCATAACCAACCATGGTTAGATTTAAAGGTATCATTTTGATTTAAGTTAAAAGCATAATAAGAAAATAAACCATGGTGTAATTCTTATACATCCACCATTCTCATTGTATAAACAACCATGATAAAAATTGATGTATGTATGCATGTGTGCTTGCACATCAATATGTGCATGAACAAGTATGAATGCATACATGCATGCATACATCCAAAATAAGCAAGATAGGATTTGTAGTGAGAAACTAATGATGAATCAACACTTGATTCACTAATCCGGTCATATCACATATGACCCGACCATTAGCAAGCCGCCCAATTAATATACGGTATCCCATACACGCATTTTAATCGGATCCAAGCGCATATCGCATATGCGCTCCACAACTTTTCGCCTGGACTAGGTAACTCCTATGTGGGACTCTAAGACTCGTCAATACGCCGGCAGTGGGTGATGATCATATCAAGCACCCGCAAGCCGCAAGCGGTCAGCTAAACGTAACGGCCACCCGGGTATTGAGCGATTAGAAGAAAACAAGCGAACCTGTTACAACTCCCGTCGAGCCATCCGGCAACACTACCGTACAGTCCGGTCTCTTCGTCAGATATGCTGCATATCGAGCCTAGGGATGGTCACGTCGACCCCAATAACTCAATAAGTCGTGCCGGTGAATGGTCTATAACAGATCGAGAAACTACTGATAACACTTATCAGCAAATCTCAGCAGCCCTGGCCAGGGACTTGCTGTTATAACCAGTCAGGCACAGTACAGCATCAACTCCCAATATCGGGAGAGACGAAACCCCTCCTATCGCTCATTGCCTTCGTGTGTCTCGGGACTGTACCCAACGGCCACCTGTTTGCACGACTCAGTAGAGCCGTGGTAGGGTGGTAATCAAAGTACAGTGGGAGAACACAC
Source organism: Agapanthus africanus (assembly GCA_030015575.1). Lineage (NCBI taxonomy): Eukaryota > Viridiplantae > Streptophyta > Magnoliopsida > Asparagales > Amaryllidaceae > Agapanthus > Agapanthus africanus. The sequence goes on from JASDDO010000031.1 coordinate 194,643,847, forward strand.
AAGGCTCTATGACGATCTCGGGTCTACAGACTAACCTGTACCAGTGTCGCCTGAGAACTGCTATCCGACGATAGATATAATTCCATATCGGAGTTCTCGGTGAGTCCATCCAGTGTACCCAGTCACCACTGAGCACCCGTATATGATCTTGATGTCAAACATCGATGAATGTGGGAACATCCATCGCCCATCGTATGGGCATAGTATCATATACGCTAGTCTACTCTGGTATATCATTGCCCCGTCTCGATATACCTACGACTAGGGACGTTCCAGGATATGCTTATAGACTACAGATGTCCCACTAGTATGATCTCCATCATAATCAGAGTAGTCAAGCCGATATCCTCAGGGCTTTATCAGCATGTATGAATGAATAGAAGCATGATCAAATAAACATGTCAGATAAAGAAGAACCAGATAGCATACTATCATGTCGAGCAAGAATGCAAACTGAATATATATACATGTATAGATACATCCACTATCACATAATGGCCTCTAGGGCATACATATATCCAACAATATCCAGCAACACATAACATCACATGTCATCAATGTAAGTAAATATGCGCATCCCAATTGTCGTTGACATATAGCAACGAAACCGGCGATATCACATATTACACTTACGGTCACAGAAAAGAAAGTGTAAAACTACAACAGTTGGAATTCGCAACCTCCATAGACATCGCATGCCTAATCAAATGAATTCCTTAGACATCGCATGCCTAACAGTTATAAACCCCGCATTTTAGTCTCAAAATCGAAAACACTTTTCAATACAAAATCGGGCAATTCAACAAGATTCCCGATATCCTGATCGAATGCTCGTCGCAAACTTCAGTAGACAGTCGCACCCCCGATACCGTCGATGAAGTTCACCAAGGCGGAACACCGCTGCCGCGAGCACCCGAACGGATGCTTTCGGCGACGGGGTTCTCCTACAGTCACTTGGTCGGGGCTATGGGGTGTAGCTGTCTATTAAGTTTACCCGGCGAGTATCCGCGTACGCTACGTGATTGCGACGGACTTTTGATCACATCAAAATACCGTGGCAACCGATCAAGTGAGACTAAACTGCTATGTTTATAACATTCATTCAGTTATCTCATAACTACTTGTGAATTCCAATTATTGTATCCCATTCCAGATAAGTAGAAAATGTTAAACTTTCCGATCGAACATTCAAACACCCAAGTTTTCCGATACAGCTCAATACATGAAATAGGTTTAAAAACATCCAGTTCATGCGTCAGTACCAACGGTCCAGCCGTAGAAGGGTCAAGCCAACGCCTCACATGTGGCACGCCGTACTGCCCCAAACCCGAAGGTTCAAAGGGCAGTTCAAGGCGGTCACATAATCGAGTTAAGGTTTGTTGTCTTCTAGAGGGTCCATCGAGTTACTTGCACTACTTAGAACGTCTTTAAACCACGGAAAGATCCAACACTTGGAAATTTCCCGACAGGGGAAAAATTGGGTATTCATATACGGTCGAACTTTTTAACATATTCAAAAATTATCCGGAAAACATAAAGACAAAATAAGAAATTCCGATCGAATCATCGAAGCCCCAAAGCATCCCAGAAAACTCAACTCTTGAGTGTAAATTAAAAATTCCCAGGAAAACCATCACCGCAAATTATGAATTACTGTGCAAAAAGGATTGGACAAGGAGACCATACTGCCGCGGAACCGCCGCACGAGCCATGCTCGTGCCGCGGAACCGCGGCGGTTTGATGGAATTGAGTTATCGAATTTCACAGTAACTCTTAGAAATGCCTGCTGATTTTCTGCATATTTTTAATCTGGAAAAAACCCAGTTTTTTAAAAATGTCCAGAGAGCAAGTTTGGAGTTAGGGTTTCGGTTCGATCGGACTTCAAACTCCGTCTACGCATCGCCTAAGGCTCTAGCTTGGCTCTGATACCACTGTAGGGTTCCTAGGCAAACTAATGAGGTCTCACAAGGCATCAACCATGCCAATTTCAAATTTTACGGTGCCGAGAAACCCTAGACTAGATCGTTAACTAGAATTTTAGGCGAAACTAGCAACTAGTTAACAACTTAACTAAGTGAATGGAAAATACAACCTTTGTAGATCCGGTCCTCCACCTCCATAGCTCTGTGATGATTTCTCCTCGCTGTCCAAATCGAATCCATGACTCTAGCATCGGCTTCATCGGAGAAATGGGCGGGCTAGGTCGTCGACTTCGATGCCGAAGATGATCTACGTCGAGGCATCACAAGATCAAGCTCCAACTTCACCAAGCCATGAAACTTGTGAAGAAAACACCCTATACTACTTGGCAAGTGGTAGAGGATGAAGAAATAAGAAGTGGGTTCACTTTAGAATTGGATTTCTCACTCTTTTTCACTAGTTGCCATTGATGGAGGCAAGCTTCTTCATCTTGAAGAAGAAGAAGAAGAAGAAGAAGAAAAGAATTATGATAAGTTATTTTCCAAATAGAAAATAAATGAATACTTATCATATAGTAACCATGGTCAAGTGTAGAGAATGAACTAGGGTTAAGTGGAATGGTTAGGATTAAGCATGAAAACAAAAATGGTCACTTAGTCAAAGCTTCATGAAGCTTCAACTAGCAAACAAAGAAAGCCACCATTCATTTATTTTGCAAAATAAACAAACAAAATAAATGAATGAATAAGTAAATCAAAACCCTAACCATTACACAACCATGGTTTAATCATACACTTAACCAAGTGAGCATGTATCATCAAACATGATACAAACAAGTGCACAAAAGTATATCACATATACAACTTGTGTACATCAAGTGAGAAAATCCATTTAAAGTGAACTAATACTAGTTAATGCAAAGTAATATATCAAATATATAATTATGCATTAAATCATTAAATCAACACTTGATTTAACGATCCGGTCATATCTCATATAACCGACTAAAATCTAATGTATCGGCTTATCGAATCAATCCTTGAATCGATAACTAGGTTATATCGCATA